>JANJYI010000088.1:0-146104 GCA_032871835.1 Dipteronia dyeriana
ATTTACATTCATTCTAAAAGCAAGAAAAATATCAAATAGATAAAGAAGAAAATCATGTCATTCTAGTTAGACTTGATCATGTACTTCTTTGTCACTTGAAGCACTTGGCATAATCCAAAAGCGTCTCGATCTCCAGTCTCCTGTAATCTGATTGACACCTTCATTTTGGACTTCGTCTGATATATCAATTTACTTCCAGACATATAGCTTAATATTGCATCACTTGATGACGAATTGAGGGATTTCATGCCTACAAAATAGTTGCAACCCCTTGACTTTGAATGGACGCTTTGAGCCAATGTTTAACATTTCCGGCAATCGAATAACTCGTAATCTGACTGAGGATTTTCCTTGACACCATCTTTGTAGATACAACCTCTAGTAAAAAGTGATGTGTTCTTATAAACCAACTCGACCCAATCATTGATAAGAAAACGCAAGAGTTCATTAAATTACCTGAAAGAATTGGCATCGATGATCAACTATTGGACAACGCTTCTCAGCAAATTTTTAAATAGTTGAAAATGTAGTGTAGACATCCATTCCAATTGCTCTCAAATTGAACATGCAACAGGGGACAAGTGAAATCATTACTTATTCAAGTTCAAGAGTAAAACCAATGTTTGAGTCCCAAATTGATTTAACATGTGAATTCAATACTTCCAGATAAATTAAACTCATCCTTCCAGATACAAAAAGCGGTAAGAAGAAAATCATGTCATTTGAATATCCAAAAAGAAAGAGACTAAAAATTCTGCAAACCCACAAATATTAAATAACGGTGAATTTTTTTTATGAATTATTAACTTCATAAGTACAATTTGTGCTCCAAACTTTAAATTCAAAGTACATATGCATCAAACTTACAATTAATAGTGAATATGAACTCAAATTACTTTATATTTAACTATCAACAAACATCGATTAAATTTTTTTCCAAGTGCTTTACCAATCAGGTTTATTTAAAAAATTAAAGACAATCACAAACCGAGGGCAACAGCACGACGGATGGTAGCTGAAGACGATGTCGACGACCTAGAGCGGCGGATTCAGCAAAAGCGGGGGCAACGACGCGAGGTGCGATGGACTGAACATTTTTTTCTCTCTTTTTCTCCTCCTTTCTCTCTCTTTCTTTTGTAACCCTAACAAAACAAAGGACCGAATGTTTGAACTTTTTTGTTTCTTCCAAATTTCAAATTTAAGGGTATTTTTATCAAAATATAGTCAAAAGTGATAAAAACAATAAAAAATAAGTTGATGGTTAAAAACAATAAATCACTAATTTTTTTGGCTCCGTATGAATTCACCCCAACTATGTATATATTACACTATAATGGAAGGGTCATACATACGAATATAGTCATATACACACAAACCATCTAAATTTTAGATGATTAATTTATACTTTGACAAGAGAGCGAGCCACACTCCTAAATATAATATGGATGTATGCAGTCCATAAGATTTTGTATTTTTTTTTTCATTTTTTAATTATCATCTAATTGTTACCGTGACAGAATTATAAGAGATCTCATCAACTAAACTAATAAATACCCACATAATTACATCTCTTGAGAATTAACACTTATTTTTAACTCTTACAAGCAGACATACATCATCAACATCTTCAGATTTGCAATAAGATCTTATCTTTTGTTAAGGGCCCGCCCTTTTCAATAATTGAATAAAACCATTAAGTAGGCTTCACGAAAATTTCCCAAAGAATGTGGTAAGGTAAGGTGTTAGTATCACATTGTTACATGATCTTATAATGATTTACAAGACGCTTTATATACCCACATCATTTATTTAGGAAAGAGTTTGATTTTTTTTTTTAAAAAAAAAAATCTTGTATTACTCGTAAGATATCGTCCACTATGGTTCAACAGATCTCACTACTTTGTTCTTGACATATGCTTAACTCCACTCAAAACTCTTGCGACGTCTCACTAGTAAATAGTCAAGACTAGGTACAAGTGTTCACGATTTGGTTAAACCAATGGTTAAAAATCATTGCCATGACAACCTTCGCCGTTTTCACGCCTTTGCCGTTTTCACGCATTACCCATGAAACATGTGATTATCTTACTTTAAAACATTTACAAATGTTCCTCCCTTAGTAATATAACTAACTTAATTTATTCATTACTGTTTTTTCTATATATATAGCAATAAGGGAATCGCCTCAATAAACAAATCGAAGAGGTCATATCTAGGAATAAGAGTCCTGGGTTGTCATTGAGAAAATGAAAGCTCTCTTTACTCTCTCCACACTCTCCTTTCTTCTTCTCTTGGTATGCATGCCTTTCTTTTAGGGAAACTTTAAAGTCTTTAATCAAATACTAGTGTGCCAATTATTTATATTCATCCTTTTATGTTTTCAAAGGGTCATTTCAAGAGTACAGTCAAAAGGGTTTTTGAAAAAGAAATGTGGAATTTAAATTTTAATTTATTTTCTTGATTTCTCTTGTGATTTTTGGAAACTTTGTAATTAAACTTGTATTCCAATTACTTCATAGAAGGTGTATAATATGTTATAGAAATTTAGAGAATTTCTTTTTAGTATACCATTTCAATGAACTGGTTTTTGATGATTTGCTATGTCTAAAGTTTATTTTTATTTTTTTTTATATAAAAAAAAATCTAATTTGTTTACTCTACTTGTGTATATAGTTTGCTGTAAATATAGATGCAAGAAAAGACCTGAAAGAATATTGGAGAATTAGCATGAAAGATCAACCAATGCCAGAATCAATCCGAGGCCTTATTCATGAAGATCATTCCACATCATTATCTGATCATGAAGTTGATTGTCATGAAGTACCTGGAAATTCAAAAGACCATTTCAAAGAGAAGGCGTTTGTTATAGACTTTCAGTCAACAGGAGAGAAATCTTCTGTCAAGGACTTTGAGACGATGCCTGATGCTACCTTTTACCACAACGATATCAAACCAGCCACGAAGGAATCTTTTGTCAAGGACTTTGAGCCGATACCTGATGGCTCGATCTACGACAATGAAATTAAGCCAACCGATGGCAAATATTTTCCCATAAACTTTGAACCAAAACCTGATATTTCAATCTACAACAACGGTATCAAATTACTATCCGAAGATACATCTTTCGCTGAAAACTTTGAGAAGAGGCCTGTTGCCTCTATTTACCATGGTAGGTGAAACCGCATGCAGCTTTCAGTTCTATTGTATGTAATCATGTGAGTGTATATATATATATATATATATATAGTGTGTGTGTGTGTGTGATAATGCTGGTTTGGTCTCAGTGTATATAAGCTATGTAATGACAGTTTACTACCATATGTTGTTTTGTGGTAGACGACTTTGATTAAATAAAATTGTGTCAAGTTAATTAATCAATTCTTTCATTTAGCTTTCGGTCAAAAATCTTCAAACATGTAATATATATATATGCATAAATTTGATACAGTCTGTTCTATATTTTAAAATATTATGATAATTCGGGGATTGGTGATAAAGAGACGACTCAAACCACAATTGAAACAGCTGGTTTCTTCCCATGCAATATACTCTGCTGATCCAGGACCTTGACTGTGTTAAGAGGGTTATGGGTGCCAGGTGGGCCTTGACTGCTTATTAGGCATTTATTGGGTATTTTGGGCCTGATTTTTAATTGGGTCTATTTTTGGTGACCTGTCTGGGCTTTTACTCGGTTTCGTTTCTATTGGATCTTACTTGTTTGTTTCTTCTCTTTTATTTATCTTTTTGTTTTTTTAATCATTTTCTCTCCGTAGTTGTTTTTTATATTAGACACTTTACCCGTCTAATTTCATTAATGACCGTTCTCTCCTTTAAAAATAAAAATATTATATATTTTACCCTCTTCCATTAGGAATTCCATTAGTTTAGTATTTTGACCGTTAAAAAAAATACAGTGACCCTATTACCCTTAAATACATTTGTTATATCTCTAATAATACCATTAATTGTTTTTAAAGAAAAAAAAATCAGAATTAAAAAAAGTAAAAACTAATATAAGTATCTTTAAAAAATAATTGAAAATAAAAAATTAAACAATTTATTAAAAAAAACACTAATATAAAGAATTAAATGTAAAAATAAAAAAATTATTTGAAAAACATTAATATAAAGAATTAAATGTAAAAATAATTTTAAAAAATATTAATATAAAGAATAATAGATAACAGAATAATATAAATGAAAAAAAACTAAAAAAATATTTAAAAAGATATTTATTTTGAAATATGGAATTATTTTTGTTGCTTTTTTATATATTATCTTCACCGTCATGGAAGGTGGTGATCCTTTTTTTTTTTTTTTTTATTTTCAATTCTTTTCTTTTAACACTTTTATTAGTTTTTATTTTCAAAAACAAGTAGTGGTATCATTTTTTTTTTTTGGGAGGGGCATAAATCATGTGTTTAAAGGTAATAAGTTATTGTAATTGATTTTTTGACGGTCAGAGTACTATATTAATGGAATTCCTAATGGTAGGGGGCAAAATATCTATTATTTTGGTTTTCAAATGGAAGAATGACCATTACTAAAACTAGAGAGAGTAAAGTGTCTAATATGATAAACTACAAGAGAAAAGTGATTATATACCATAAAATAATTATTTTTTAAAAATAATATTAAATCATTAAAAAAAATAATGACATATATCTGATTGCTTAAAAACTTAAAAAATTGGAACAAAAAGAAAAGAATGAAAAGAAAAGCAAATTACAAAATGATATATATTTTTTATCACTCTACATATCAAAATGGAGGAAATTGACAAAATTAGTCCTCTATATATATATATATTGTTTTAAACCATATTAATTGTTTTTCATATTTTTAACCACATAACAATAACAAATCTTTTTTTAAAAGAATAATTATAATAATCCTACGTTTGCATTTACTTGAGTATTATTCATAACTCTAATGGTTGTTCAATTTTCATTCACATTTACGATATGGATTCGAGTCTCACATTTATTTATAAAATCATAAACTATGGGAAGACTCATTTTTAGTGGGAGTTACTTTTCAAACCTTGAATGCAGTATTGATCTTGTTAGGTTCTGACATAACTTACAAAAGGCTCAAAATCACTTACAAAAGGCTCGAAATGTAATTACAAAGGCTCGAGCCTTTTGTAAGTGTGTCTAAGCCTTTTGTAAGTGTTTCTGAGCCTTTGTAATTACAAACGCTCGAGTCTTTTGTAAGTGTGCCCGAACTTTTTGTAATTACATTTCGAACATTTTGTAAGTGTTTCTGAGTCTTTTGTATAAAATTTTTGTCAACTCTGTATCTCCGAACCTTTTAAGTACTCACCGAGCCATTTCACATGTAACTCGAGCCTTTGTAAATGTAATCTAACCTTTTTGGGTTTTAAATTGAAAAAAAAAACTCGACCCTCGAATATGTCAGCGTAACGCCACTCTGTCGTCGTTCGAGTGATTGTCTGAGTTTCAACAGGACGTTCCCTTTCTACTTCACAACTCTGTCACTGTAAACTAAATGAAAAAAATATGTTACGGAACAACTATTGAGGGTGTTTTTATCCGTTCACAATAATAGTTGTCTTTTAAGTAATAGTTATTAAAACAGTGACAGTTTAAAAAAGCCATCTCCAAAAAGTGTCATTTAGTTTTTAAACCCTTTCCTACTACTATGTAACTTCTTAGCTTTACAAAATTTGTAGTCAACCAAATCGACGGAAACAGTTAAACTTGGTTTATGTTTATAATTAAAAAAATATGTAAGCATTTTATGATTTTTGTTGGTTATAACTAGATTGAAATCCGGTTTTTAGTTTATATAAAGCTTATATTTTGTAATTCAAATGATTGAATACAAGTTTTGGGTGATTTCACTTAATTCAGTTGCCAATCAAAACGATCAAAACAATCAACCAAGGTTTGCTAATTTTCCATAATAGATTTGTTACACTTTTGCAGCGAGGTGTCAACGTAGAAGCAGAAATCTACAATTGAGATGGTGGTCATGGGAAAAAACTTTACTGAAGCCAATAACGTACGTCAATTTTCAGGTGCGTCTATAAACTTGAGCAATATTATGTAGTTTAGATATATACTAAAAGAAATTCTAGCATATTCATGAGAACACAAGAAGTTATTTAGCCTTATATCACAAGTTCACAACTTTACTACAACATTGCTACTTTTTCTACACTGATCATCATACACATCATTATTCGCACTTTTATTATTCAATTCCTACAAAAACTACTGATAACAGCAAAACAAGCAACAATATATCATCAAACGATCACTATGATACGTTAGTAGTCGAGGTAATTAGAAACCGTGGGGACAAAAACTAGGTTCTCTGCAGGGAAGAAATGGCACACGTGGGAACTCCTCGGCTCAATCCCGAGCACATGAAACTGATGTAGAACAAGTGGTTGAGTCCTACATGGCTTCACGAGATCATCATAAATCCAAGAATAAATAACTTTAATTCAATAGAATTGACGAGATCTTCTAAACTCAATACCTTTAGTGTTGTGACACGACATTTTTCGATCAAATTCTTTTATTTAAGTTCCGAAATCGTAGTTATTTCTTTTTTGGAAAATTTCTTTTTTAATCATAAGTTGATATGACAAGTCAGAATTGCCTACCATCAATTATGACTTGTTGGCAATTCGGATTTGTTTAGGGTCATTAGTATATTTTATTTCCGTAACTTTTGTTATTTCGTTATTTTAGGCAGGTTTTGCTATATATGGCAACTTTTGGTAAAATCCCGTTTCTTGTCCAATAAGGATTCGGGTTAGGGTTTTCTTTTAATTAGCTTTGTAAGCCGAAAGACTGAGCAACTTATCATTCAATAAAATTTCAGATTTTGTTTCTTATTTTTCTTGTGGATTCCAATTTTAAATAGAATTTAGACGTCGTTCTAATTCTTTTCGTTTTGACTGCGTCAGAAACGACGCGTGATGACGATTCCATTGAGAGGTATCCATGTGGCAGATTGCAACAGCACTGAGCCTATCTCCATTCTGACCAGCTAATGAAACTTTGAAAACCTTGTTCTCTGACTCCAAGCTATGGCAATAGAAAATTGCATATGGATATGGCATGGTGTGACATGTTACAACAACATATCTTGGAGCAGATATGATCTCTTTAGGAGCTTCAAGGACAGTATAATTTTGGATAATTGATGTTCTTGAGTACTTTCTGAGATGGGTCGTGGTTAGAATCTTAAAAGCGGAATCCAATCCGAAGACTTCGTGTGCAAAATCAAGCATGGACTCTAGCGAGGTTGCACAAAATTTGGTTTCGCCTTTTATAGGTCTAGTTTCACATTGGTTGAGTGTATGTTCCATGGCTTTGGCTTGGGAAGATTCGGGTTGGAAAGAGAAGAGTTGGAGAAGGTTAGGAAGTTGTTTCGACGAAAATGGAATCGAATCAGCTTCTTCTCTAGGCAAGAATTGGGGAGAAATCGAAGGATCTCTTTCGCGAAAATAGAAAGGCATTGTTCTTCCTAGCTTCAAGTCATTCAAGGTGAAGAACACCATGGATGATGGGTCCATGTGATCCATGTGATTCATGAATGATGAAGGTGGGTCATGATGATCATGATCATGAACATCATTTGCATGCAACTCTTGATGATCATGATCATACATGCCTTGATGTACATCTCTGGCACCACATGTGCATGCACACTGCAAAACAACTGAACAAATTATATTGGAAGGATATTTATATCAACAATGAAGTCATAAAATTAAGTACAAAATCCTGAAGAACAGTAAATTAATTAAATTACCATAACAAGGAGTAGAAGTGGGAGGAGGTTCCAGGAAGCAAATCCTGAAGCCATTTTCCTGCTGCTTTTACTGAAAGTGCTTTTTGTTAATCCAGATCTTCTCTCCTTCAAAAAGAACAATTAATACACAGAGAACAAGTACATCAGACGAGGAAGAATATATATATTGAACTTGTGGTAAAGCTGAAGCAAGTTGTACAAGAATAAAATTGTAAATTTAACTTGAATCAAAAAAGGAAAAAGGGGGTTCTCAAGGAAGAATAATTTGGATCGTATGTTGTGTGTTGATCCACCTGAGCTCAAAAAGATGTGTTTTCTCTGCAAGTAAAATTGCAAACTTATAACAAAATCCTGCACGTTTAACCTACATGTGAGGTCTGGCTAGTGTAAAGTCTTTAAATTTAACTTAATGATATTTAAATTCGTACGAAAAAAACGTACAGGATTCCATACTGTGCCAGAAACCTACTGATATTTGAGCTTCATAGGAATTAAGATCCTTTCCCAATTCTCTTTACTTCATTTTGGTATTTCCAAAGTAGAAATAAATTAAAAAAAAAACTAGTGGTATGTTTATAAATTGACAATGAAAATGAAAGGAAATCAAATTTCACCGGAAAAAGAATCGAGAGAAAACACATTTGCTAACCGGAAATTTTAATAACAAATTACTAAAATTATGTGAACCCAAATCCCAACAAACAAATCATGAATTAAGTTTCTACTGAAATGGGGAATTAAGTTCATTTTCCAATTTAACTCATTCCTTTTTTATTTTCATCTTTTTATTATTGTTAGTTTAATTATGGGCCTTTTGGAGTGGAAATTTTGTTCCCTTTGTCAGCTGTAGCTTGTTCTTGATTTATGTTTACACTAATACTAATCAACTAAAAATTTTAATCTAAATTTCAATCCAAATGATGTAACAAATGATTTTTTCATTAACAACATTATCTCATATTTTGTTCAATGAACCGTCTTAAAAGTAAATCTTAAAAGTAAATCTAGAATACAACAAAAATAGTTCAAACTAGATTATTAATATGGCCCATATCATTGGAACCCCATTGGTTGCATCATAACAACCCATTTGTTAATATTGATTACATACTACTTTATTCAAATCTTGTGTTCAAATGATGTGGTATTATTAAAATTTATTCATTTAAATTATGTTAGATTTGTATGATTTAAATGAATGGATTAAGTTGATACCGGACACCAAATTTAGATAAGTAACATGAATCCAACTATATGTTAATATACAGATAAAACTTTAGTAAATAAATAAAAAACTAACATAGAAACCACTCACACAGTCACAGTTGAAGCTGACCTACTGCCACCAAAGGGCAAAAAAATGGAGAAGAAATTCAATTTGGTCCCCAAATATCTCCATAACCATTCAAAATTAATAATATAGTTTTCATCATGTCTGGCTTATATATATTTTAGAAAACATAAATTTGTCGCCTTCCAAACGGAAACAACGACATTGAATTGCCTTTTTCAAAAAATAATTTGTGCGTTTAAAAGGAAAAAAACAATTCTTAATTTTTTATTTGTTTACAAGATCAAACATAGATAACATTATTGTGGAAATTCTATATTTTTTTATTAAGGATATTATGAAATATTAGAGTCCAATGATTTAGAGAAACCATTATTTTGTATAAGGCGTCCATTTGCTATGAAAAACAGAAATACAACTATTAGGGGTCATAAGTTTTTTGAGAGTAGGAGGGGCCTCTTCTATGGGAAATGTCTCGTCATTAACTGTTAATAGATGGGTAAAATTTACCGGACCATACACATTTATGTATTGGCATTCCTACAAACATATACAACATGTCGTGTCTAGAATGATTCATCTAGATCAATCGATATTATTCCTAATAATGAAATAAATAATAATTCTTTAATCATTGTGATCTTGAATCCGGAATATATGTCATCAGTCAATCACCAAAATGAAATTAATAGGCTTGATAATTTTTTTTTTGATATTACAACTGTTGGAACCTGACGAGATATAAATCTGTCAATAGATAATATTTTTAATAATGAAATAAATAATAATTCTCTAATCATGGTGATCTTGAATCCGGAATATATATCACAGCTGAAAATACTGTTTCCAAAATAGAGAGAATAATGAAATAAATAATAATTCTTTAATCATAGTGATCTTGAATCCGGAATATATATCACCAGTCAATCACCAAAACGAAATTAATAGGCTTGATAATTTTTTTTTTGATATTACAACTGTTGGGACCTGACGAGATATAAATCTGTCAATAGATAATATTCTTAATAATGAAATAAATAATAATTCTCTAATCATGGTGATCTTGAATCCGGAATATATATCACAGCTGAAAATACTGTTTACAAAATAGAGAGCTCCCACAATAGAGAAGAGGAACCCACTACCCACACTTGAGATTTAATGGCCAACGAGGGACAAATAATATATGTACATACATAGGCCTTGAACCATGGGGGTGAGGGCTCCTAAGGGAGCGTCCAACCACATTGGCAAGAGAACTTATGTTAATAGACTTGAAAGGTGAGTTGAAAAAAAATCCTTAATTTTATATGATAATTACATAGTTATATATGAAAATAAATTGCAAGAAAACAAAATCTTTATGGGGGACAAGGGCTGCTTTCTATCACTAAACAAAATCTTCTAAAAGTGATTGAATAATGGTAGTGGTTAATGGTTATGATCTTTAATATGTCCCGATATCTTTGAAAGATTTTTAAAAGAACATTAAAAACATGAGTCAGACATGAAGGCTTGTTTTTAGTAATCAATCTTTTTGTTTTGTATTTTCTTCATTTTGATGTATAATTTAAATTCAATTACTAGTTTAATAATGGACCATAATCAATTAATCATACAATTTTAGTAAGGTTATTAGAGTCCAATGATTTAGAGAAACCATTATTTTTGTTAAGGGGTCCATTGCTATGAAAAACAAAAATACAGCTATTAGGGGTCATGGAGAAGAATCTTTTTGAGAGTAGGAGCCGAGGAGGGGCCTCTTATATGGGAAATGTCACATCATTAATATTTGAATTTAACTCAATGATATTTAAACTCGTACGAAAAAGCCAAAGGGATTCATAATGTGCCAGAAACCTATTGTTGACGTCTGTTTTTGGATATGCCAATAATGATTGGATTTTGGCCGTGATTCTAAAGAAAAAGAGAAGGAGAAAATAAATATATGAGAGTTTTTTACTTGGTAAAACTCCAATGACCGGAGAAACGTCCATGGGTGGTTGAATGATCAACCAAGCCAATATCCAATATGAAAATATGATGTTTACAAGCTCTCGATCTCTCTTTCTTTTCTTTGTATTTTTTCTATGAATGCTGTTGTATCTTCTTTTTTGAGATTATGGGTTTATTTATATTTTATAGAACCCTAATCTGTTTTGTACAAGTAATAAATCTTTATATTTAATTACAATTATGTACTTGCTTGAAGCTGATTGTCTTCTTTCCTGTTTTGGAGTCTTGTATTAAGAGTGAATGAGACTCTAGCAACGTAGTCCAATTAGGACTTATTTCCTTATAAGAGGAGTCTTTTTGAAGAAGTAAAGTTACTGCCTGATTGGGAGCCTTTTCTGTTTATTATTCTATTTTTATTAGGATTCCATTTCTTTATATGGATATCTCCGTGCATCCTAATGACTTGATCAACATGAGCTATGCACTGGGGTCTTTATTTGATTTTCATCATGTTTGTCCCGAGTAAGAGCAATACCTGTTGGTTCCGAGTAGCGCCTTTTGTTCCCGAGTAGAAATGTCATGTAATCAGCCCCGAGTGTAATTTATCTAATCTCGAGTAGTATTTAGTTGATCCTGAGTAGGTTTGGTTCAACATTTTCTTACTCGGGTTTTCTCTTCTCTGGTGCTGTCTTGTAGGATATTTTCTGAATGCCTATTCGGATGTCCACCTGACAATTTATCCTCTTTGTTGATGACATGTAAGTACGATAAAATTCACATATAACAATACCCCCTTAAAATATTTTTGCTGAACAAGGTTTCTTAGGGCAAAATTATTTTAATTAGTTTTTAATATCTTTTCAGTACCCGAGTAAGATCTTGTCATAATGACGTGTCTTAATGGTGACCCTGCATTAGAAGATTATTGGGGGAAATCCCTGCTGATGAACCTCCATTTTTAGAAGTTGATGTTTCTAGGCTTCACCCTGACGTCACTTTTAGTCCTGTATCCAGTTTTTCATCTAGTTCTGACACTGACGTTTCTAATCACAGGGTACCTCTTCGAAGGATGGGGAAACATCAAAGCAGAAGTGAAGTCCGTAAGCACAACTCGGGCGATATTCAAATTCGGGAACAGACTGTTAATAAGAACAACGTTGAAGAGGCGTCCAAGATCTCTCGCCTTTCTTTCTCTGCTACTTGTCTGAGTGGATTTGATACCGAGCCGAACGTAGTCGGGGCAGATGAAATAGAAAAGTATCATTCCCGATTCGATTTGCCCAATTCGGTCACTTTGATTCCAGTAGGTGATAGAGCTGCATGGAATCCTTCCCTGGGTATGGTGGCGATCTATGGATCCATACTCTGCTGCGGCGTCACTCTTCCCTTCCAACCATTCATTGCCTGGTTTTTGGCTGAAGCAGGGATTGCTCCGGCTCAGCTGGCCCCAAATAGCTACAAAATTTTGATGTGCATGTGGAACATGTAAAGCCGGATGAACTTATCGCTGCCATCCCCGAATGAAATCAGGCACTTCTTTACAATGAGGCAATCGGGCAAGTCGGGGACTTACTTCCTTATGTCTAACTCACCAGATTACTGGGTCCCTAAGGGGATAAAAGTGCTTCGAGAAGCTGATATCTCTGATGACCCTAAAAAGAGGGGTTTTATATGGGGATTTCCTACGTCCAACAAGTTCTGGAAGAACAGTTGGTTTTTCACAGGAGGGAGTCTCGGGCTTGAAATTACTGTTTAAGCTGGGGGTACTCGGACAGTGTTGAAGGTCCCCCGTTTCTTCTGTTCCCCTAAAATTTGGAACAAGAAGAAAATCGAGTACAGTGATACGAAGCTGACCAGACTTGCTCGGGAGGCAGTTCGCACTTTGGAGAAAAGGAGCAAGACTTATCTTTTTGTTGAGATGAAGATGATCGAGCTCGGCTTCTTTCAACAGATTTCAGGCTATCGTAGGCGGTGTAAGTGATTTTTACAACCTTTTCCTTTCCATTGTTATTATTTTCTACTTTTTGTTTTCTGACGCGGTTCATCTTTTCTTCTAAGTGTACGATACGGACATCGTCTGCGATCTTCAGGCTCGTCAAGTGAAGACAATTCTTCAGGCTAGCAGGAAAGAGGCTTCTCATTAGAGCGATGAAGGCATTGCTCCGCTTGAATCTGACGAGCAAACTGACGCGGTCGAAGAGCAAATTCCCGAATATATCCTCGAGGACATCGTTCAACCAACCTCAGGGGAGTCTAGTGGTCCGAGTGGCCCATCAGATCATGCCCATCAGCCTAATAACGGGGAGAGCCAAAACGAGGGTCCTGGTGAGGAGCCTGTCGAACGGCCAGAGGCTGGTGATGGAGGTAATACCTCTATGAGACAAGTACCTGTGGATCCTGAATTCTTTGAGTCCTTTTGGGATGATACTCAAGAAGATCCCACAGCTGATCTGAGCTTCCACCGTTCTCGGGGTGAGAAGCAAAAAGCAGTCAGCTCCCAGACTCGCCCACTTAAGGTCCCTCGGGTGGTCTCATTCATTGACTCCAGCGATGAAGATGCTGTGGATGAGATTCCCCCGAGCGTTGATGCTGGAGCGTCAGTGGATGTGGCGGCTTACCCCCGAGGTTGGAAATCTAGGGGCTGAATCCTCGGGGGTTCCTTCATATCCTTCTCCCCAAGATATGCTGCGGGAGATTTCATCTGGTCGGGCTTTTATCGGAGACGACCGTTGGAGCTGTTTTCAAGATGGATCTCTGACTGACCGTCTTCAGAAATTTTTCAACGGTGCATCTTATGTAAGTTACCCTTTACTTTAATTGTTTTGCTTGTTTGCCCGATTTTTAGATTTTTAATTAAACCTTTTTGGTAGATGGTGGCCGAATTTGTTGAGCTAGTTCAGACGCAACAACATCAAGCCGATAGAATAAGGTGTCTGGAAGCTCAACTAAAGGAAAGTGAGAATCGGCGTGCTCGGGTCGAAACAGCTTATCAACAGGAGGTTGGTTCTGCATAAATTTTTACCGACCACTATCTGGCAAAGCAGATGGAGGCCGATGAGAGGGCTTCTTAGATAGAAAAGAAAGCAACATCACTTCAGAACTTATTGTCTTCTGCCCAGGAATCAATGCTCAAGGCCGATCAGGAAGCGGAGCAGTCTAAGTCGGCGTATGAATAGAAAATTGAAGATCTGGAGCGCCAAGCGTTGACAGTTGAATCCTTATCCCGAGAGGCCAGGCTGGAACTTGAATTACAATGGGTGGATCGTTTCAAAAGATCCTCTGCCTACGATGCTCTTCTCCTTCGAGAGTTTCAACGAGGGCTGGTTTTAGCTGGCGAATTCTTTAAAGTCAAGAATCGGGCAACTGAGAAGGCCCGAACGAATTGGGAGCTATCAATCAAACATCATGTTGATCGTTCCTTGGAGTCTCTTCAGACTCAGATGAAGGAATGGAGAGCTTACTGCCGTAGCCGAGGCAAAGAGCCCAATCGTATGCATTTAGAGATTCCATCCGAACACTCCATCTCGACCTTCTATGCCAGTCAAGAGTCGGTCATGGAGGGTGTGGAGCTTGATGTCAGGCCGATTCTAGGAGAGGATTGCAGCCAATGGATGGATGACTCTATCGACAGAATTGCTTGGCCTTCCAACGAAAGTCTGCTCCACGAGTACGAGATGGTGCCTGACCCGAGTATTGGCAAGGGCTCGAAATCCTCACAGCCTTGATTTTTGTAGAATTGTAAAAAATTCTTTGTAATTCTTTTTGTAGATTTGTAGAAATTTGTAATTCTTTGTAAAGAATTCTTTGGAGAGATTAATAAAATCCCAAGTTTATCTTTTCTGAGCTGAATGGTCTTGATCTGTTTTCATTGCTAAAGAAATTTCTTGACTGTTGCCGAGTATATTATTCAACTCTAATGTTTGGGTAACTTCACCGAGTATCTTATTAAACTGGTTAATTTTCGAATAGCTTTGACCGCCAAGTATCTTATTAAACTTGCTATTGCGATCTTTATGCCAAGTATCTTATTAAAATGACTAGTATTAACCGAGTCATTTTAAAATAGGCAAGTAATTTTATACTTGTGTTTCATACACGGTTGCTACCCGAACATTACATCAAGGCTCATCATGATCATATGTTCGAGTTCTTAAGCATTACCGATGACGTCTCCCCAGTTTTTATGTGCAAGGGTATACCGAATCGTTAAGCCTTTTGAATTACTTAACACAGCTACGCATTTCACAGGAATTTTTTCCGATAGCGTCCTGAGCTGGTGCATCAGGTTTGCCTTTTTGCGAAGGTCATTTGACCTTGCTCGGCTGGCATGCTCCTTCGAGCTTCTCCGCCCATTCGGGATTTAATGGTCCCGAGTATTCTATTTGCATGTTCTTATTATCATGCTTGTCTTCTATATGTTTTTATTATCATATGTTTTTTTTTTTGGAAATTCTGAGTTCGATGCTTTTCTTTCGGAAATCCTGAGTTCGATGCTTTTCTTTCAGAAATCCCGAGTTCTATTTTTTATTCATAACTGCAAAATCAATAAAGTTTTAAATTCCACAACTAACATTTATCCTAACTAATTGTCCTGACTAGAAAAAAGAACAAAAAATAATTTAAGGATAGAAAATCTCTAGATATTGGGCATTGCATGGTCGGGGTAAAACCCCTCCATTGAGTCGTGCAATCCAATATGCTCAATAGCCAGTTATTCCTTCGACTTTGTATGTGCATTCCCATTTGTTAGCCATGGAACCTACAACTTTATTTTTTGTGTTCAATGACACCTTCCTGAGTACCAGGTCTCCTAGCTGGAAATTTTAGACCCGAACGTGAGAATTGTAGTGGCGAGTTACTCTTTGCTAATATGCCATATTTCGAATTTGGGATTTCTCTCTTTTCTTTTCTAGCTCATCTAGACTTTGTAATAGCATAACAACGTTCTGATCTTCATCATATAGCCTGACCAAAGGTGACTTATACGATGTTTCTATAGGGATAACAACATCTGCTCCAAACGCTAGAGTGAATGGAGTCTCTCCTGTTGATGTTCTTGTTGTTGTCCGATATGCCCATAATACTTCGGGAAGCTTTTCAACCCAGCTTTCTTTCTTGGCATCTAGCTTTGCTTTGATTGTGTGCTTGATGATTTTGTTCACTGTTTCCACCTGCCCATTTGTTTGGGCAGGTTTGGCATAATAATTGGCAATCTGGTACTTTTACATAACTGTCTGAATTTCAGGTTGTCGAACTGAGTGCCATTGTCAGTGATTATAGTGTTTGGAACTCTAAACCTATAAAATATATTCATTTTCACAAAATTTGTGGTGTTTGCTTCTGTGATATGCACTAATGCTTCAGCTTCTACCCACTTCGTGAAATAGTCAACTGCTACTATGGCATGCTTCGCTCCACCCCCTGTCCCAGCTGGTATTGAGTCGGTTAGATCCAAACCCCACATAGCAAATGACCACGGGGACGTGAGGTTTTTGAGCTGCTCAGGGGGTTATCAGATGTCATTAGTAACCCTTTGGCAAGTATTGCAACTTTCTGAACACTGTTGTGCATCTAAGAACATAGTAGGCCAATAATAGCCTTGCCTAAGTACCTTGTGTGCCAAACTTTTACCCCCAGTGTGGTTTCCATAAACTTCTCCATGGATTTCCTGTAATATTCGATATGCATCTTCCTCTGATACACATCTTTGGAGTGTTCGGGAATACCCCCTTCTGTATAGTTCTCCTCCAATCAATGTGTACCTTGTCGATCTATACCTGATACGTTTTGCTTGTAAGGGATCTTCCGGGAGCACACCTTCTTCCATGAACCTTTTCAGCTGAGTCATCCAACCGTCTGGCGGTGTTTGGATTTCTAAAATTTCTAAGTTTCTTGGTTCAACTGTGCTTGGTTTAAGGAGATGTACCACCAGAATAATCTTTGGTCTGATTGTGGTTGTTGCTGACACTAGCTTGGACAATGTGTCTGCCTTTTCATTCTCCTCCTTGGGGATCTGGGCAATCTTATATTCTTTGAATCTCTGGAGGAGTTGTTTTGCAATGTCACGGTAGGCTATCATGCCTTTATTATTGGCTTGTTACTCGTCCAGGACTTGGTTGACAACCACATGTGAATCGCTGAATATCTCGACCTCATCTGCCCCGAGAGCTATACAGACTCTGAGTCCAGCTAGTACAACTCATACTTGGCTTGATTGTTGGTTACTTTGAAGTCAAACCTCATGGCACATTAGACATTATCTTCTTCCAGAGTGCATACTACAATCCCTGCCCTGCTGCCATGAGTGTTTGAAGAGCCATCAACATACAGTTTCCATGTGAAACTTTTACCCAACATCTTTTTTACTTCCAGGTTCAGTTCTGTGAACTCTGCTATAAAATCTACCATTGCTTGCCCTTTGAGGGATGTCCTAGGGACATAGTGGATGTCGAATTCACTTAGCTCGATAGCCCATTTAGTCAGTCTTTCTGAAATCTCTGGCTTCTGTAAAATTTGCTTTAATGGGCAGTCGGTGAGAACCTGGATTGTATGAGCTTGAAAATATGGCATTAGCTTCCATGCTGTCGAAACCAATGTTAGGTCCATTTTCTATGCCTGTGAATACCTGGTTTTGGCTGGTAGAAGTGCCTTGCTGGTGTAGTACACCGGCTTCTGTACTCTATCTTCTGTTCTAATTAAGGCTGAGCTTGCTGCTAGTTCTGTGATTGATAAATATAGCTGGAGTATCTCTCCCATCTGTGGTTTTGAGAGGATGGGTGCCTGCCCTAGATATTCCTTGATTTTCAGAAAAGCCTGTTCACACTCTTCATTCCATTCGAGCCCTTTTCCTTTTTTGATTACTTTAAAAAAGGTGAGCATCTGTCTGTTGCTTTTGAGATGAATCTACACACACTAAGCATCCTGTTAGACGCTGTACCTCTTTGAGTGTCTTTGGTGAAGTCATTTTCTGCAGGGTCTTGATCTTCTCGGAGTTGACTTCGATTCCTCTTTGATGAACTTGAAAACCCAGGAATCTTCCTGAAGGAACTCTGAATAAACACTTGTTGGGATTTAGCTTCATCTGGTATCTCCTTAAGACATCAAATGTCTCATGCAGATCTGAAATATGCTTGTCTGTTGTGATGCTCTTGGTCAGCATGTCATCAATGTATACTTCCATGTTCCTTCCTATTTGCCATGAAAATATTTTGTTGACCGACCTTTGATAGGTTGCTCCTACGTTTTTCAATCCGAAGGGCATCACTGTATAGCAGTATAAACTCTGATCAGTTGTGAATATTGTTTTTTCTTCGTCAGCCTTGTTCATCATGATCTGGTTATACCCCGAGTAAGCATCCATGAAACTAAGCAATTCGTGGCTTGATGTTGCATCCACAAACTGATTTATCCTCGAAAGTGGAAAACTATCTTTCGGGCATGCCTTGTTCAGATTTGTAAAATCTACGCACATCCTCCATTGTCCATTCTTCTTTTGGACGAGGACTACATTAGCTACCCATTAGGGTAATTGACCTCTTTAATCGATCCTACAAAGAGTAGCTTCTCTACTTCCTGTTTGATTGCCTGGCTTCTCTCGAGATTGAATGATCTTCTCTTTTGTATCACCGGTTTTATATTCGGGTCTACTGTGAGATGGTGGGATATTATTCGGGCATCTATCCCGACCATGTCTTCATGACTCCAAGCGAACACATCCCTGTATTCTTTGAGTAGATCAACGAGGCTTTGTTAGACTTCCCCTTCCAGGTTGGCCCCGATCTTGACCTTTTTGTCTGGTTCATCTTCTTTCAAGGTGATTTCTTCGACCGGTTCAGTTTTGGATTCATTCGGCTCTTCCCTTGGATCTAATTCGAATAATAGTGGCTTTCCGTTCTGACTCGACTGTGTTATAGTGCAAACCTGTTCATTCTTGTCCTTGTATACTGACATGTTAGCTCTTCGGGCGATCTATTGAGATCCCTTGACTACCCCGACCCCTTGTTCGATCGAGAATTTTATCATTAAGGCATAAGTGGCTATTACAGCCTTAGTTTTATTCAGGAATGGTCGTCCCAATAGTGCATTATATGGCCAATTGTCCAAGTCTACCACCAAGAAGTCGAGCAATACAGTTCTCTGGTAAGGTGCCACTCCAAACTTCACATGTAGCTTTACCGTCCCAAGTGACCTGACCTCAACTCCCCCGAATCCTCTGAATGGGGTATGGAAGAGTTGTAGGTCCTTTCGGTCTAACCTGAGTTGATCATAGACGGCTACATTGAGAATGTCTACTGAGCTTCCATTATCTATCAGGATTCTTCTGACTTCTCGGTGACCAATCCGGGCACTTATGACCAATGAGTCATTTGGCCGAACATCAACTCTATGGGAATCTGCTTCTGTGAACGTTATTGGGTCCCATCCTTCCTTAACCCTTTTCAGGTCTGGCTCGACCGAGTTCAAGTCAAAGTTATTCCTTGCTTCTACTGCTTCTCTGATTTCTTATGTTCATTCTCGGTTGCTTCTCCCAGTAGATGATCCTCAAAAGATAGTATGTATTAATTCATTGGCCTTTGAACTGGCCCTTTGATTTCGACCAGAGTTGTGATCGACCTTGACCTCTTTCTTTGTTTCTGGCTTCTCATCCTTTTTTAAGATTACGTTTTGTAGATGCCCTTCCTAGCTGGTAACACTTGAAAGTCTCATGACCGGTTTCTTTATGGAATCTGTAATATTTAGTTGTATCTCGCCTGGCGAACTGAGACTGTCATCGTGGTTCTTGTACCATATTCTTTTCCTTTAAAGTGGCTAGGATTTCCTCCTACTTTTTTCGAAGGGGGGGGGGGGGGGTGTAATTGGTGTGTTTTTCTCGGTATTTTTCTGTGGTCTGCTCGGTATTACGCCCATTACCCCCGTCTTTACTCTTATCTTTACCGTTTTCTTTTCGTTTTCCCTTTTGGTTATGCACCTTGGACTCGGCGTCCTTCTGTTTGAGTTTTCCCCCATGCATGTAGCATCCTCCCGTGGCTAACTCTTCTTCATCGACCAGTGCATATCCTCCAGCCATATCCATCATGTCTGTATATCTGGTCAGTCGGGCTCTTCTTAAATAAAAAAATAGCAGTCCATTCTGAAGGTTGTTGATGAATGCAACGATTATTGCTTCATCGTTTGCACTGCCAATTTCTGATACCGCTTGGCCGAATCTCCCCAGGTATTTCTTCAATGACTCATCTTTCCCTTACTTTATTTGAGCAAGGTGAGCCACTGACTTTTCCTGTGAGCATTACTCAGGAATTACCTTGAGAAGCTCCTGCTCAGTTCACTGAAATTTCTGATGCTTGCTGGGGGCAATCTCCTGAACCACCTTGAACCCATATCTCCCAAAGTTTGTGGAAAGTTGAGACATAGTAAATGATCACTGTGGGCATACTGAGCCATGACACTTTTATAGGGTCTCACGTGCTCCTTTGGATATGTATCTTTCTTAAACTGCTCCACGTGTGGCATTCTAAACCTTTCTGGGAATGGGGTCTGCAAGATTTCCCTGTGAATGGACAGTCATAATCGTCATCAGATAAATCGTTATACCCCTAACGTCTGACAAGTGAGTCCATTTGACGTCTGTTGTTCTCGACCTCTCGAGTTAGGCTCTGGATTACAATGTCTCTGCCTCCCACTGGACTTCCCGATGGTCGAACTGCTGGGTGATTGTCATTCCTCTTTCTAGCTCTTCACTCTGATGCCGGGTTTCACGTATGATTCCGTGATGATGCTTACGATAATACCGATCGCTATCTTCTGATGACGATCGATCCCGGTGCCGATCATGTTTGCGGTGTCTAGCACTGGCTGTTTGATCCTGGTTCTGCCTCTGGAGTGGTCGTTCCTCTTCAGGTATTTCACGTCCATCCTGATTTATTGGAGTAGGGTTCCTTCCGACTTCTGGTGTATTTATTTCTGGCCCTACTTTGACCGAACGAAGCCTCCCAGGTGGGAGGTTATGAGTTTGTGCTTCCGTAGCCAGTAGATCAACTCATTCCTTTGCTGCATCTGCCATCAATTGTTGCAACGCCTCTCGGAAGCGCTGTGTCAGGTCTCCGCTGGTCGAAAGAACTTGCTGGATCTCCGCCAGGAATGTAGGTTGGTTCTCCGTTGTTGCGGTGAGATCCCGTGAGGTACTGCCAACATGGAAGTTGTCCGAGATTTTTGAACATCCCCAGAATTGCTTCTGCTTCCTGCCATCGCTTTTGATCAAATCAGAGGTTTGACCCTCCTTCTAACGCCAATTGTTGACGTCTGTTTTTGGATATGCCAACAAGGATTGGATTTTGGTAGTGATTCTAAAGAGAAAGAGAAGGAGAAAATAAACAAATGCGAGTTTTTTACGTGGTAAAACTCCGATGACCGAAGAAACGTTCACGGGTGGTTGAATGATCAACCAAGCCAAAATCCACTATAAAAATATGATGTTTACAAGCTCTCGATCTCTCTTTCTTCTCTCTGTATTTTTTCTATGAATGCTGCTGTATCTTCTTTTTTGAGATTATGGGTCTATTTATATGTTTATAGAACCCTAATCTGCTTTGTACAAGTAATAAACATTTGTATTTAATTACAATTATGTACTTGCTTGAAGCTGATTGTCTTCTTTCCTGTTTTGGAGTCTTGTATTAAGAGTGAATGAGACTCTAGTAACGTAGTCCAATTATGACTTATTTCCTTATAAGAATAGTGTTTTTGAAGAAGTAAAGTTACTGCCTGATTGAGAACCTTTCCTGTTTATTATTTTATTTTTATTAGGATTCCTTTTCTTGATATGGATATCTCCGTGCATCCTAATGACTTGATCCACGTGAGCTATGCACTGGGGCCTTTATTTGATTTTCATCATGTTTGTCCCGAGTAAGAGAAATACCTGTTGGTCCTGAGTAACGGCTTTTGTTCCCGAGTATAAATGTCACTTAATCAGCCCCGAGTGTAATTTATCTGATCTCGAGTAGTATTTAGTTGATTATGAGTAGGTTTGGTTCAACATTTTCTTACTCGGGTTTTCTCTTCTCTGGTGTTGTCTTGTAGGATATTTTCTGAATGCCTATTCGGATGTCCACCTGGCAATTTATCCTCTTTGTTGATGACGTGTAAGTACGATAAAATTCACATATGACACCTATTAATATTTGAACTTCATAGGAACAAGATCCTTTCCCAAGTCTTTTTCCTTCGTTTTGGTATTTGGAAAGTAGAAATAAATTTAAAAAAAAAACTAGTGGTATGTTTATAAATTGTCAATGAAAATGAAATATAAATTGTCAATGAAAATAAAAGGAAATCAAATTTCACCGGAAAGAGAAACGAGAAAAAGTGCATTTGCTAGCCGGAAATTTTAATAACAAATTACTAAAATTATGTGAACCCAAAACCCAAAAACAAATCATGAATTAAGGGCTCGTCCCGTAAGCGTTTTTCAGTTGTTGTTTTTAGAAAATAAAAATGAAAATGAAAACAGTATTTTTGGTTTCATTTTCGATTTCTGAAAACGCTTCTGGTAGCAAATACTGAAAGCTGTATTTTGAAAATGAAAACGGAAAAAACGCGTCTGGTAGGTTAACCGAAAACTATCAAAAATTGAAATATCAATTTTAGTATTTTGTTTAATATTATTACAACTATAAACAAATTGATTAAATAATTAGCCAATATAATTTTTGTATTGTAATTTTTAAATTAAACAAAAGTAACACATCAAAAATTAATTCAAAAAAACATATCAAAAAAATGAATTAATCAAAACAAAACTCTTAAATTAAAAATATAATAGTATATATTATAATACTATATATATTTTTTATATTACATTTTTATATATAACAATACATAATATATGACATTATATCCTATGTAAATATATAATATTTGATATTACATATATATATATTATAATATAAATAATATAAATATATATTATAATATATATAAACTATATTATAATATATTAATATTATATGATTAATTTACTAATTATGTAAATATTATAATATAATATATATATATATATATATATATATATATATATATATATATATATATATATATAAAAGAGGGACACTTTGGTAATTAAAAAATCTTGTTCCGTCTTGTCCTAGTTATATCAAACACATAACAGTACAATTAATAGTTTAAGATTTTTTTTAATAAAAAAAAAATGAAAAAAAAAATGAAAAACAAAATGAAAACGAAAAACAAAAAACGAAAAACGAAAAACAAGTATTTTATGTTTTTCAATTTTAACACTAGTTTTGTTTTCGTTTTTTTTTTCGGAAACAAAATGAAAAACGGTTAACAAACGCGTTTTCGAAATCATTTTTGAAAAATAAAAACAAAAACGGGTTGAAAAACGACTACATAACGGGGCCTAAGTTTCTATTTAAATGGGGAATTAAGTACATTTTCCAATTTAACCCATTCCTTTTGATTTCCATCTTTTTATTCTTATTAGTTTAATTACTGGCCTTTTGGAGTGGAACTTTTGTCCCTTTTTCAGCTGTAGCTTGTACTTGATTTATGTTTACACTAATGATAGTCAACCTAAAAATTTAGTTTAAATTTTAACCCAAATGATATAACAAATGATTTTTTCATTAACAACACTATCTCATATTTTGTGTAGTGATAACAACTCACTTGCCATATCATTTTGGTTAAAATTTTAATTAATTTTTTTAGTTATCTAGCACTACTCTTATGTTTAGGGTCTATGTATATTGAATTTGAACACTAATCACAAATCAATAATTATTATTTTTCCCTTTGTTAGGATTTTCGATAAACACTCCCTGAAAATAAATCTAGAATACAACAAAAATAGTTCAAACTAGTTTATTAATATGGCCCATATCATTGGGCATCATAGCAATCCACTTGTTAATATTGATTACATACTACTTCATCCAAATATTGTATCCAAATGATATGGTATTATTAAAATTTATTTATTTAAATTATATTAGATTTGTATGATTTAAATTAATGGATTAGATTGATATCAGACATCAAATTTAGAAAAAAAGAGAAGAAATTCAGTTTGGTCCCCAAATATCTCCATAACAATTTAAAATTAATAATATAGTTTTCATCATGTCTGGCTTATATATATTTTCTAAAGGGAGAACTTTAAAATTGACCATAAAATTAGTGAGTTTATTATTTTTATCAAAGATTAACATTTTTATTGTTTCTATCAAAATATCCATTATTTGGACAAAATTACCAATCTTTATAATATATGTATATTCTTTTTCTTTTTCTTTTTTTTCTTCCAAAAAAACAACAACTTTTTTTCACTATTTTTTTTTCTTTTCCTTCTTCTTCCTAGATCTCTAGTATTCTTCTTCTTCCCGGATGTGCTTAGACTTGGGGTGATTAATTTGGTGATGCTCTAGTGTTTTTAGTTGATTTTCAATGGGGTGTTTTATTGTGTTCGACTTGGTGTGTTTAATTTGGTGCTGCTATGATATGTTTAATTGATTTTTCACGGTGTGTTTAATTAAGTTGTCCTGGTGTGTTTAATTGATTTGCCCTAGTGTGTGTTTAATTGGTCTCCCCTGATGTGTTTAATTGAGTTGCACTGGCTTGTTTAATTGGTCTACCATGGTGTGTTTAGTTGAGTTGTTGCAGTGTGTTTAATTGATTTACGACTGATGTGTTTAATTAGTTTGTATTTATGTGTTTAATTGGTTTGTCCTTATGTGTTTAATTGGTGACTTGATGTGTTTAAAGAAATCTGTAAACATTTCCAGATTTGAATAGATATGAAAACTTTTCCAAATTTCCTCATAATTTTTTTTTTTTAAAATCTTTGAAACAATAAATCTCTAATAAATGTTTATTTTTTTAGCAAGGAATTTTTGTTTCAATGGAACGAAATTTGGATTTAAAAAAAAAACATAATCTGAAAAAAAAAAATCAAACATAATTTGGAAAATTTCAAAATCAACAAAACATGGAATTTTTCTTTAAACGAAATCAAATCTGGATTTTTTTTTTACAAATATAATCTGATTTTTTTTTTAATTCTAGAAACATAATCTATAAAAATTTCAAAAAAAAAAAAACATAATCTGGATTTTAAAAAAAATCTAGAAACATAATCTGTAAAATTTTCAAAATAAAAAATACCTAGAATTTGTTAAAATCTATAATTTTTTTAAACAAAACAAAATCTTATTTTTTTTTTAAACTCAGATCTGCAAACCAAAGGAAAGAGAAGATGAACAAAAAAAATGCTTGGTAGATTAGAGAGGAGAGAGACACGAGAGAGGAGATCTGGAGAGGAGATTTGGTTGCAAAAAATAAATTATGGTGGAGAAGGGATTGAAAGCGTGAGAGAGAGAATGAAGGGAGAAGGGAGAAGGAAGGAAGAGAGAGAACGAAAAAAAAAAGATTCTAACAAAGGAGAGAGAGAAGAGATAAAGAAAATAACGAGAGATATTTAAGTCTTCACATTCAATTATTAGCTAAAAATAATAAAAATAATAAAAATAATAAAAATAATAAAAATACTAATATCGAATAAAAACAATAAAACTCTATATTTTTGGACTAAGAAGGACTATTTCCTCTTTTAGAAAATATACATTTTTTGCCTTCCAAACGGAAACGACATTGAATTGATAGCTTTCTCTTTCGTCCTTTTCAAAAAATAATTTGTGCGTTTAAAAGGAAAAAAAAATTCTTACTTTTTTTATTTATTTACAAGATCAATCATAGATAACATTATTGTGGAAATTCTATATTTTTTTATTAAAGGATATTATGAACTATTAGAGTCCAATGATTTAGAGAAACCGTTATTTTTGTTAAGGGGTCCATTGCTATGAAAAACAAAAATACAACTATTAAGGGTCATGGAGAATAAGCTTTTTGTGAGTAGGAGGGGCCTTTTCTATAGGAAATGTCTCATCATTAACAGTTAATAGATGGGCAAACTTTAAGGACCAGACACATTTATGTATTGGTATTCCTATAAACATATACAACCTGTCGTGTTTGGAATAATTAATCTAGATCAATCGATAGCATTCTTAATAATGAAATAAATAATAATTCTCTAATCATGATATTGAATCCGGAATATATATCATCAGTTTATCATTAAAACGAAATTAATATGCTTGAAAGTTGAGTTGAAAAAAAATCCTTAATTTTATATGATAATTACATAGTTATATACGAAAATAAATTGCAGAAAACAAAATCTTTATGGGGGACAAGGGCTGCTGTGTATCACTAAACACGTCTGATCTTTCAGAAAATCTATTGCCAAAATCTTCTTAAAGTGATTGAATAATGGTAGTGGTTATGATCTTTAATATGTCCTGATATCTTTGAAAGATCTTTAAACGAACATGAACCATGAGTCAGACATGAAGGCTTGTTTTTAGTAATCAATCCATCCTTTTGTTTTGTATTTTCTTCATTTTGATGTATAATTTAAATTCAATCACTAGTTTAATAATGGGCCATAATAAATTCAATTACTGGAGTCCAATGATTTAGAGAAACCATTATTTTGGTTAAGGGGTCCATTGCTATGAAAAACAAAAATACAACTATTATATGGGAAATGTCACATCACATTACATTACGTATTGGCATTCTTAAGAACATATACAATGTAGGGATCTCATCAACTAAACTAATAAATTACCCACATAATTACATTTCTTGAGAACTTAATACTTATTTTTAAGGGGTATAATCATTTCCCCCCTGCAGTTTATCATATTAGATAATTTACCCAATCTAGTTTCAATAATAACTATTCTCCCCCCTGAAAAGTAAAATATTAGACACTTTATCCCCTCTAGTTTCAGTAATAGCCATTCTACCCCCTGAAAACCAAAATATTAGAAGTTTTGTCCCTTGACCGTTAGAAAATCAATTAAATGACCTTATTACCTTGAACACATGAGTCATGTCCCTTAATAAAACCATTAATTATTTTTAAAGAAAAAAATCAGAAAAAAAACTAATAAAAGTATTTTAAAAAACAAAAATGAAAAAAATAAATTATGTTAACCGAAAAATCAATTTATTTAAAAAAAATAAAAAATAAATAATTAAATGTAAGAGTAAAAAATTTATTTAAAAAATATTAGTATAAAGAATGAAAAAAAAAATCATTTAAAAAACATTAACATAAAGAATAATAAAATAATAAAACAATATAATTGTAAGAACTTAGAACAATATTAAAATTTATTTTGAAATATTGAATTTTTTTTATTTTTTTAAATACTGAATTTTTTTGTTGCTAATGTTTTAATTTTTTATTTTCAATTCTATTTTTAAAATACATTTATTAGTTTTTAATTTTTTTATTTCTAATTTGTTGTTCCTTTAAATTAGTGGTACCATTAGAGGGCATAACTCATGTGTTCAAAGGCAACAAGGTCATTTAATTGATTTTTTGACGGTCAAAGTACTTGAATAACAGAATTTCAAACGGTCAAGAGGTAAAATATCTGATATTTTGGTTTTCAGGGGAGAGAATGACCATTATTGAAAGTTGAGAGGGTAAAGTGTATGATATTTTACTTTTCAAGGGAGAGAATGACCATTACTGAAATTAGAGGGGGTAAAGTGTCTAATATGATAAACTATAGAGGGAAAATGATTATATCCCTATTTTTAACGCTTACAAACAGAGAGACATTATCAACGTCTTCAAATTAATAACAGCTAACCATATGCCATGAATTAACTGTTATATATATAAACAAAAAACTAGAGGAAATTGTAAGAAATAATCCAAAAAATTATTGAGTTATTGTTTTTAGCTAAAAGTTTAATTTTGACTATAGTTAGCATCTTTAATCTTGAAGTGCTAAGTATGTCATTACTTTTCTTTACTTAACCCAAAATTTCCCACCTAAAATTTTGGGTTATTAGTGTCTTTACCCTTCATTTTTGTTTGAAAATTAGATTTTCATCTCTCTCTGAACATCGATTCATCTCTCTTTGGACTGGTTCATCTTCATCTCTCTCTGGATTAGGTCATCTTCATCTCTCTCTCTATACCGATTTGGTCTTCATCTCTCTATCTCTACACCAATTTGGTCTTCGTCTCTCTCTACACCGATTTGGGTCTTCATCTCTGCATTTCGTCTTTGTACTTTGAGTTTTCTTCTTAGCATTTCGGCTCTTCGGCTCAGCATTTCATCTCTGTCAACTGATTTGGGTCACTGCAATCTTGAAAGGAAGATCCATATCCGAAACCCAGCTGTTTTTGAAGGTATGTAACCCTTTCCCATTTGTTTTTGATAAGAATCATTAAGTTTGATTTGAAGAAAAATAGATTAATTTCGATTTTGAGTGAAACCCATGTTCTGTAATTTTTTATTTCCAGGTTACATACCAGACTATTTTAATGTTACATGTCAGTTCAAATTGATGTTGCATATCAGTTTATTATAAAGTTATATGTCTCTTGGTAATTTGGATTTAGAGTGAGACCCATTTATCGTAAAATTACATGCTAGTATTTTTTAAAGTTACATGCATGTTATCGTAGACCGTATATGGTCGTTTAATTTTTGTACCAAAGTTACATTCTAGGCTATTTTTGAAGTTACATTCTAGGCTATTTTTGAAATCACATGTCAAATACTTTAAATGTCAATTACTTTACATGTAGGAATATGGGTGTAACGAAATTGTATAAGTTGGTAGGCAATTGTTACAAGGGTGGTATGACAAAGTGGGTCAATGCTCCAAGAGGTTTTAGTTATTTGGTGAAGTTGGTACAAGATGTTGCCAAAGTTGAAGGTACTATGTACAATTTACAATTATGCTCATTGGCCTTCACAAATAGTGGTACTGCTTGTTCGAGAATTGATAATAACAATGACGTGTCATGTATGATGGATGAAGATAAGCTACCTGAGATTTTTGTCACCGTTTCTGAGAAGGCATCAACATATTGTGTGTAGAATGGTAATGTAGTGGAGCAAGATGACAACCTAGTACAATCGACGCTTCTTCAACAATGTAACCTACCAAATGTGATTCTCTTGTTCCATTGTATCTTACCATCTTACCAAATGTGATTCAACTTAGGCATTAGCAATGATGTTTTAATTCTTATATGTAAGGGTGAAATATTATATTTCTTATTGTAGACTTTGTCAAGTTAGATCCTAGTATTGAATGAATTTATTTTGAAGACCGAATTTCAAAACAAAATTATAGTATTTTTACATGCCAGTTTAATTTGAAGTTACATGCCGGTTCATATTGACTTTCACAGTTGAAAAACACTGGTTCCAAAATAAAATTTCAGTATTGTTATATGTCAGTTCAAGTTGAAGTTACATGCTAATTCGTATTGACTTTCATAGTTGAAAGAAATTGATTCCAAAACAAAAATTCAGTATTTTTACTTGTCAGTTTAATTTGAAGTTACTTGCTATTTAATTTTTAAGTTACATACCAGTTCGTATTGACTTTCACAGTTGAAACACTAGTTCCAAAAACAAATTTCAGTATTTTTACTTGCCAGTGTCAGTTCAAACGTTACATGTCAGTTCAATTTTAAGTTATATGATAGTTGAAAACGAAGTTACATGATAAAGTAAAGAACTTATATGATAGTGCATCAAATTCACATTTATATGATAGTGCATCGAATTTACATGTCAATGGTGCATCCTTAGACGGTTGAAATTTTTTCCATTCCTCGAACAACTTTGCCTATAAATTATATGTATTTTTGAATATATTTATAAGTTCATGTCAACCGAATATATCCAATCTGTCGGACATTTACACGGTAGTTGCATTGCAATTTACATTCATTCTAAAAGCAAGAAAAATATCAAATAGATAAAGAAGAAAATCATGTCATTCTAGTTAGACTTGATCATGTACTTCTTTGTCACTTGAAGCACTTGGCATAATCCAAAAGCGTCTCGATCTCCAGTCTCCTGTAATCTGATTGACACCTTTATTTTGGACTTCGTCTGATATATCAATTTACTTCCAGACATATAGCTTAATATTGCATCACTTGATGACGAATTGAGGGACTTTGAATGGACGCTTTGAGCCAATGTTTAACATTTCCGGCAATCGAATAACTCGTAATCTGACTGAGGATTTTCCTTGACACCATCTTTGTAGATACAACCTCTAGTAAAAAGTGATGTGTTCTTATAAACCAACTCGACCCAATCATTGACAAGAAAACGCAAGAGTTCATTAAATTACCTGAAAGAATTGGCATCGATGATCAACTATTGGACAACGCTTCTCAGCAAATTTTTAAATAGTTGAAAATGTAGTGTAGACATCCATTCCAATTGCTCTCAAATTGAACATGCAACAGGGGGCAAGTGAAATCATTACTTATTCAAGTTCAAGAGTAAAACCAATGTTTGAGACCCAAATTGATTTAACATGTGAATTCAATACTTCCAGATAAATTAAACTCATCCTTCCAGATACAAAAAGCGGTAAGAAGAAAATCATGTCATTTGCATATCCAAAAAGAAAGAGACTAAAAATTCTGCAAACCCACAAATATTAAATAACGGTGAATTTTTTTTATGAATTATTAACTTCATAAGTACAATTTGTGCTCCAAACTTTAAATTCAAAGTACATATGCATCAAACTTACAATTAATAGTGAATATGAACTCAAATTACTTTATATTTAACTATCAACAAATATCGATTAAATTTTTTCCAAGTGCTTTACCAATCAGGTTTATTTAAAAAATTAAGGACAATCACAAACCGAGGGCAACAGCCCGACGGATGGTAGCTGAAGACGATGTCGACGACCTAGAGCGGCGGATTCAGCAAAAGCGGGGGCAACGACGTGAGGTGCGATGGACTGAACATTTTTTTCTCTCTTTTTCTCTTCCTTTCTCTCTCTTTCTTTTGTAACCCTAACAAAACAAAGGACCGAATGTTTGAACTTTTTTGTTTCTTCCAAATTTCAAATTTAAGGGTATTTTTATCAAAATATAGTCAAAAGTGATAAAAACAATAAAAAATAAATTGATGGTTAAAAACAATAAATCAATAATTTTTTTGGCTTCGTATGAATTCACCCCAACTATGTATATATTACACTATAATAGAAGGGTCATACATATGAATATAGTCATATACACACAAACCATCTAAATTTTAGATGATTAATTTTTACTTTGACAAGAGAGCGAGCCACACTCCTAAATATAATATGGATGTATGCAGTCCATAAGATTTTGTATTTTTTTTTTCATTTTTTAATTATCATCTAATTGTTACCGTGACAGAATTATAAGAGATCTCATCAACTAAACTAATAAATACCCACATAATTACATCTCTTGAGAATTAACACTTATTTTTAACTCTTACAAGCAGAGATACATCATCAACATCTTCAGATTTGCAATAAGATCTTATCTTTTGTTAAGGGCCCGCCCTTTTCAATAATTGAATAAAACCATTAAGTAGGCTTCACGAAAATTTCCCAAAGAATGTGGTAAGGTAAGGTGTTAGTATCACATTGTTACATGATCTTATAATGATTTACAAGACGCTTTATATACCCACATCATTTATTTAGGAAAGAGTTTGATTTTTTTTTTTAAAAAAAAAAATCTTGTATTACTCATAAGATATCGTCCACTATGGTTCAACAGATCTCACTACTTTGTTCTTGACATATGCTTAACCCCACTCAAAACTCTTGCGACGTCTCACTAGTAAATAGTCAAGACTAGGTAGAAGTGTCCACGATTTGGTTAAACCAATGGTTAAAAATCATTGCCATGACAACCTTCGCCGTTTTCACGCCTTTGCCGTTTTCACGCATTACCCATGAAACATGTGATTATCTTACTTTGAAACATTTACAAATGTTCCTCCCTTAGTAATATAACTAACTTAATTTATTCATTACTGTTTTTTCTATATATATAGCAATAAGGGAATCGCCTCAATAAACAAATCGAAGAGGTCATATCTAGGAATAAGAGTCCTGGGTTGTCATTGAGAAAATGAAAGCTCTCTTTACTCTCTCCACACTCTCCTTTCTTCTTCTCTTGGTATGCATGCCTTTCTTTTAGGGAAACTTTAAAGTCTTTAATCAAATACTAGTGTGCCAATTATTTATATTCATCCTTTTATGTTTTCAAAGGGTCATTTCAAGAGTACAGTCAAAAGGGTGAAAAAGAAATGTGGAATTTAAATTTTAATTTATTTTCTTGATTTCTCTTGTGATTTTTGGAAACTTTGTAATTAAACTTGTATTCCAATTACTTTCATAGAAGGTGTATAATATGTTATAGAAATTTAGAGAATTTCTTTTTAGTATACCATTTCAATGAACTGGTTTTTGATGATTTGCTATGTCTAAAGTTTATTTTTATTTTTTATATATATAAAAAAAAATCTAATTTGTTTACTCTACTTGTGTATATAGTTTGCTGTAAATATAGATGCAAGAAAAGACCTGAAAGAATATTGGAGAATTAGCATGAAAGATCAACCAATGCCAGAATCAATCCGAGGCCTTATTCATGAAGATCATTCCACATCATTATCTGATCATGAAGTTGATTGTCATGAAGTACCTGGAAATTCAAAAGACCATTTCAAAGAGAAGGCGTTTGTTATAGACTTTCAGTCAACAGGAGAGAAATCTTCTGTCAAGGACTTTGAGACGATGCCTGATGCTACCTTTTACCACAACGATATCAAACCAGCCACGAAGGAATCTTTTGTCAAGGACTTTGAGCCGATACCTGATGCCTCGATCTACGACAATGAAATTAAGCCAACCGATGGCAAATATTTTCTCATAAACTTTGAACCAAAACCTGATATTTCAATCTACAACAACGGTATCAAATTACTATCCGAAGATACATCTTTCGCTGAAAACTTTGAGAAGAGGCCTGTTGCCTCTATTTACCATGGTAGGTGAAACCGCATGCAGCTTTCAGTTCTATTGTATGTAATCATGTGAGTGTATATATATATATATATATATATAGTGTGTGTGTGTGTGTGTGATAATGCTGGTTTGGTCTCAGTGTATATAAGCTATGTAATAACCGTTTACTACCATATGTTGTTTTGTGGTAGACGACTTTGATTAAATAAAATTGTGTCAAGTTAATTAATCAATTCTTTCATTTAACTTTCGGTCAAAAATCTTCAAACAGGTAATATATATATATGCATAAATTTGATACGGTCTGTTCTATATTTTAAAATATTATGATAATTCGGGGATTGGTGATAAAGAGACGACTCAAACCACAATTGAAACAGCTGGTTTCTTCCCATGCAATATACTCTGCTGATCCAGGACCTTGACTGTGTTAAGAGGGTTATGGGTGCCAGGTGGGCCTTGACTGCTTATTAGGCATTTATTGGGTATTTTGGGCCTGATTTTTAATTGGGTCTATTTTTGGTGACCTGTCTGGGCTTTTACTCGGTTTCGTTTCTATTGGATCTTACTTGTTTGTTTCTTCTCTTTTATTTATCTTTTTGTTTTTGTAATCATTTTCTCTCCGTAGTTTTTTATATTAGACACTTTACCCGTCTAATTTCATTAATGACCGTTCTCTCCTTTAAAAATAAAAATATTAGACATTTTACCCTCTTCCGTTAGGAATTCCATTAGTTTAGTATTTTGACCGTTAAAAAAAATACAGTGACCCTATTACCCTTAAATACATTTTTTATATCTCTAATAATACCATTAATTGTTTTTAAAGAAAAAAAATCAGAATTAAAAAAAGTAAAAAATAATATAAGTATCTTCAAAAAATAATTGAAAATAAAAAATTAAACAATTTATTAAAAAAAACACTAATATAAAGAATTAAATGTAAAAATAAAAAAATTATTTGAAAAACATTAATATAAAGAATTAAATGTAAAAATAATTTTAAAAAATATTAATATAAAGAATAATAGATAACAGAATAATATAAATGAAAAAAAACTAAAAAAAAATTTAAAAATATATTTATTTTGAAATATGGAATTATTTTTGTTGCTTTTTTATATATTATCTTCACCATCATGGAAGGTGGTGATCCTTTTTTTTTATTTTTTATTTTCAATTCTTTTCTTTTAACACTTTTATTAGTTTTTATTTTCAAAAACAAGTAGTGGTATCATTTTTTTTTTGGGAGGGGCATAAATCATGTGTTTAAAGGTAATAAGTTATTGTAATTGATTTTTTGACGGTCAAAGTACTATATTAATGGAATTCCTAACGGTAGGGGGCAACATATCTATTATTTTGGTTTTCAAATGGAAGAATGACCATTACTGAAACTAGAGTAAAGTGTCTAATATGACAAACTACAAGAGAAAAGTGATTATATACCATAAAATAATTATTTTTTAAAAATAATAATAAATCATTAAAAAAAATAATGACATATATCTGATTGCTTAAAAACTTAAAAAATTGGAACAAAAAGAAAAGCAAATTACAAAATGATATATATTTTTTATCACTCTACATATCAAAATGGAGGAAATTGACAAAATTAGTCCTCTATATATATATATATATATTGTTTTAAACCATATTAATTGTTTTTCATATTTTTAACCACATAACAATAACAAATCTTTTTTTAAAAGAATAATTATAATAATCCTACGTTTGCATTTACTTGAGTATTATTCATAACTCTAATGGTTGTTCAATTTTCATTCACATTTACGATATGGATTCGAGTCTCACATTTATTTATAAAATCATAAACTATGGGAAGACTCCTTTTTAGTGGGAGTTACTTTTCAAACCTTGAATGCAATATTGATCTTGTTAGGTTCTGACATAACTTACAAAAGGCTCAAAATCACTTACAAAAGGCTCGAAATGTAATTACAAAGGCTCAAGCCTTTTGTAAGTGTGTCCGAGCCTTTTGTAAGTGTTTCTGAGCCATTGTAATTACAAACGCTCGAGTCTTTTATAAGTGTGCCCGAACTTTTTGTAATTACATTTCGAACATTTTATAAGTGTTTCTGAGTCTTTTGTATAAAATTTTTGTCAACTCTGTATCTCCGAACCTTTTAAGTACTCACCGAGCCATTTCACATGTAACTCGAGCCTTTGTAAATGTAATCTAAGCTTTTTGGGTTTTAAATTGAAAAAAAAAACTCGACCCTCGAATATGTCAGCGTAGCGCCACTCTGTCGTCGTTCGAGTGATTGTCTGAGTTTCAACAGGACGTTCCCTTTCTACTTCACAACTCTGTCATTGTAAACTAAATGAAAAAAATATGTTACGGAACAACTATTGTGGGTGTTTTTATCCGTTCACAATAATAGTTGTCTTTTAAATAAAAGTTATTAAAACAGTGACAGTTTAAAAAAGTCATCTTCAAAAAGTATCATTTAGTTTTTAAACCCTTTCCTACTGCTATGTAACTTCTTAGCTTTACAAAATTTGTAGTCAACCAAATCGACCGAAACAGTTAAACTTGGTTTATGTTTATAATTAAAAAAATATGTAAGCATTTTATGATTTTTGTTGGTTATAACTAGATTGAAATCCGGTTTTTAGTTTATATAAAGCTTATATTTTGTAATTCAAATGATTGAATACAAGTTTTGGGTGATTTCACTTAATTCAGTTGCCAATCAAAACGATCAAAACAATCAACCAAGGTTTGCTAATTTTCCATAATAGATTTGTTACACTTTTGCAGCGAGGTGTCAACGTAGAAGCAGAAATCTACAATTGAGATGGTGGTCATGGGAAAAAACTTTACTGAAGCCAATAACGTACGTCAATTTTCAGGTGCGTCTATAAACTTGAGCAATATTATGTAGTTTAGATATATACTAAAAGAAATTCTAGCATATTCATGAGAACACAAGAAGTTATTTAGCCTTATATCACAAGTTCACAACTTTACTACAACATTGCTACTTTTTCTACACTGATCATCATACACATCATTATTCGCACTTTTATTATTCAATTCCTACAAAAACTACTGATAACAGCAAAACAAGCAACAATATATCATCAAACGATCACTATGATACGTTAGTAGTCGAGGTAATTAGAAACCGTGGGGACAAAAACTAGGTTCTCTGCAGGGAAGAAATGGCACACGTGGGAACTCCTCGGCTCAATCCCGAGCACATGAAACTGATGTAGAACAAGTGGTTGAGTCCTACATGGCTTCACGAGATCATCATAAATCCAAGAATAAATAACTTTAATTCAATAGAATTGACGAGATCTTCTAAACTCAATACCTTTAGTGTTGTGACACGACATTTTTCGATCAAATTCTTTTATTTAAGTTCCGAAATCGTAGTTATTTCTTTTTTGGAAAATTTCTTTTTTAATCATAAGTTGATATGACAAGTCCGAATTGCCTACCATCAATTATGACTTGTTGGCAATTCGGACTTGTTTAGGGTCATTAGTATATTTTATTTCCGTAACTTTTGTTATTTCGTTATTTTAGGCAGGTTTTGCTATATATGGCAACTTTTGGTAAAATCCCGTTTCTTGTCCAATAAGGATTCGGGTTAGGGTTTTCTTTTAATTAGCTTTGTAAGCCGAAAGACTGAGCAACTTATCATTCAATAAAATTTCAGATTTTGTTTCTTATTTTTCTTGTGGATTCCAATTTTAAATAGAATTTAGACGTCGTTCTAATTCTTTTCGTTTTGACTGCGTCAGAAACGACGCGTGATGACGATTCCATTGAGAGGTATCCATGTGGCAGATTGCAACAGCACTGAGCCTATCTCCATTCTGACCAGCTAATGAAACTTTGAAAACCTTGTTCTCTGACTCCAAGCTATGGCAATAGAAAATTGCATATGGATATGGCATGGTGTGACATGCTACAACAACATATCTTGGAGCAGATATGATCTCTTTAGGAGCTTCAAGGACAGTATAATTTTGGATAATTGATGTTCTTGAGTACTTTCTGAGATGGGTCGTGGTTAGAATCTTAAAAGCGGAATCCAATCCGAAGACTTCGTGTGCAAAATCAAGCATGGACTCTAGCGAGGTTGCACAAAATTTGGTTTCGCCTTTTATAGGTCTAGTTTCACATTGGTTGAGTGTATGTTCCATGGCTTTGGCTTGGGAAGATTCGGGTTGGAAAGAGAAGAGTTGGAGAAGGTTAGGAAGTTGTTTCGACGAAAATGGAATCGAATCAGCTTCTTCTCTAGGCAAGAATTGGGGAGAAATCGAAGGATCTCTTTCGCGAAAATAGAAAGGCATTGTTCTTCCTAGCTTCAAGTCATTCAAGGTGAAGAACACCATGGATGATGGGTCCATGTGATTCATGAATGATGAAGGTGGGTCATGATGATCATGATCATGAACATCATTTGCATGCAACTCTTGATGATCATGATCATACATGCCTTGATGTACATCTCTGGCACCACATGTGCATGCACACTGCAAAACAATTGAACAAATTATATTGGAAGGATATTTATATCAACAATGAAGTCATAAAATTAAGTACAAAATCCTGAAGAACAGTAAATTAATTAAATTACCATAACAAGGAGTAGAAGTGGGAGGAGGTTCCAGGAAGCAAATCCTGAAGCCATTTTCCTGCTGCTTTTACTGAAAGTGCTTTTTGTTAATCCAGATCTTCTCTCCTTCAAAAAGAACAATTAATACACAGAGAACAAGTACATCAGACGAGGAAGAATATATATATTAACTTGTGGTAAAGCTGAAGCAAATTGTACAAGAATAAAATTGTAAATTTAACTTGAATCAAGAAAGGAAAAAGGGGGTTCTCAAGGAAGAATAATTTGGATCGTATGTTGTGTGTCTCTGCAAGTAAAATTGCAAACTTATAACAAAATCCTGCACATTTAACTTACATGTGAGGTCTGGCTAGTGTACTGTCTTTAAATTTAACGTACTGATATTTAAACTCGTACGAATAAGTATATGGATTCCATAATGTACCAGAAACCTACTGATATTTAAGCTTCATAGGAATTACGATCCTTTCCCAATTCTCTTTCCTTCATTTTGGTATTTGGAAAGTAGAAATATCTTTTTTTTAAAAAAAAAACTAGTGGTATATTTATAAATTGACAATGAAAATGAAAGGAAATCAAATTTTACCGAAAAAAGAATTGAGAAAAAACACGTTTGCTAACCGGAAATTTTAATAACAAATTACTAAAATTATGTGAACCCAAAACCCAAAAAACAAATCATGAATTATGTTTCTACTAAAACGGGGAATTAAGTTCATTTTCATATTTAACTCATTCCTTTTTTATTTTCATCTTTTTATTCTTGTTAGTTTAATTATGGGCCTCTTGGAGTGGAAATTTTGTTCCCTTTTTCAGCAGTAGCTTGTTCTTCATTTATGTTTACAATAATACTAGTCAACCAAAAAATTTAGTCTAAATTTTAATCCAAATAATATAACAAGTGATTTTTTTTATTAACAACATTATCTCATGTTTTATGTGGTAGACACTCCTTAAAAGTAAATCTTAAATGTAAATCTAGAATACAATAAAAATAGTTCAAACTAAATTATTAATATGGCTCATATCATTGGGATCCCATTGGTTGCATCGTAACAACCCATTTGTTAATATTGATTACATACTATTTTATCAAAATCTTATATTTAAATGATGTGATATTATTAAAATTTATTTATTTAAATTATATTAGATTTGTATAATTTAAGTGAATGTATTAAGTTGATATCATATACCAAATTTAGACGAGTAACATGAATCCAACAATATGTTAATACACAGTCACACAGTCACAGTTGAAGCTGACCTCCTGCCACCAAAGGGCAAAAAAAAGGAGATGAAATTCAGTTTGGTCTTCAAATATCTCCATAACCATTCAAAATTAATAATATAGTTTTCATCATGTCTGGTATATATATATTTTAAAAAACATAAATTTGTCGTCTTCCAAACGGAAACAACGACATTGAATTGCCTTTTTCAAAAAATAATTTGTGCGTTTAAAAGGAAAAAAACAATTCTTAATTTTTTATTTGTTTACAAGATCAAACATAGCTAACATTATTGTGGAAATTCTATATTTTTTTATTAAGGATATTATGAACTATTAGAGTCCAATGATTTAGAGAAACCATTATTTTTTATAAGGCGTCCATTGCTATGAAAAACAAAAATACAACTATTAGGGGTCATGGAGAATAAGCTTTTTGAGAGTAGGAGGGTCTAGGGATGCACATTTATCATCGGGGTTTCAAATCCCCGCACCCCATCTCTATTTGGGGATTTTTTTTTGGAGGGGGGGGGGGGGGGGGGGGGGGGGGGGGGGGGGGGGGGGGAGGGATGGGAAAATGGGGGGATAGAGATGATTTTCATCCCCAAATTAAATTATAATTCTCTAATCATGGTGATCTTGAATCCGGAATATATATATCGATCTATCACCAAAACGAAATTAATAGGTTTGATAGTTTTTTTTTGATATTACAACTGCTGGGACCTGACGAGATATAACTCTATCAATATATAATATTCTTAATAATGAAATAAATAATAATTCTTTAATCATGGTGATCTTGAATCCAGAATATATATCATCAGTCTATCACCAAAACGAAATTGATAGGATTTTTAGTTTTTTTTTTAATATTACAACTGCTGAGACCTGACGAGATATAACTCTACTAGCATAGCCCAGAATACTGTTTCAAAAATAGAGAGCTCCCACAATAGAGGAGAGGAACCCACTACCCACACTTGGGATTTAATGGCTAAGGAGGGACAAATAATAGATGTACATACCTAGGAGTTGAACCATAGTGGTGTTGTCGAGAAGAAATTGCAAGCACACAAATCTAAACATAAAATAGAAAACAATAATAAAAGAAGACAAAAGATTTTACGTGGTTCAATAATTTACCTACGTTCACGGAGCGCACCACACTCAATCCACTATATCTCAAAGTTGATTACAATCTCTGTCTCTCTTTCAGTCTCTCTACAATTGCTCTCTCTCTAGCAATGTTCTCACACACTACGCACTATTTTTCTGCTCTATTCTTCTCTCTTTTTTAAGTGCAAATAATGGTGGTATTTATATGAGAACACTAGGGTTAGTCAAATTTCAATTGGAATCTATTTCCTATTTTAATTACTTGTGCACGCATGGTTTTCTCTTTCCTCGTGAAACCTGTCTCTACCGCGGTCTAGACCGCTGTGTGGGCACATGCCTGCGCCGCGGTCCATAACGCATAACACGCATGTGGAACTCAGTTCCATAGACCGCGGTGTGTGCATCTTGTCTACGCCACGGTACGCATATCATGTCACCTTTGGTATTTTTCGCTGTGTGTGTCGCGGTCTGGGTCATTGCCTCCGCCGCACCACCTGCCAGAGTTGTTTTCTTCACTTGTTTCTGGCTTCACATAACCCAACAATCTCCCACTTGAAGACTAAAACTCAATAGGCGTTCTCCATCTTTCCTTGATGACTTAGTGGATAAATAACGGTGCACTCATTCCCCATGTTTTTACTCTTGAAGACCCACTGAAGTTGCGCACAACTCCAATTTTTCAGTAGTGACTAGCTTGGTTAACATGTCAGCCGGATTCTTAGTTCCTACAATCTTCACTAGCTTCAACACTCATTATTCAATTAATGATCGAATGAAGTGGTAGCGCAAGTCTATATGCTTGGTCCTATAATGGAACGCTGAATTCTTGGCCAAGTGTATTGCACTTTGACTGTCACTATGAAACACATTCATCATCTGATTGAATCCCAACTCGGCTAACAACCCTTGTAACCATATCAGCTCTTTGCATGCTTCTGTCACAGCCACATACTCAGCTTCTGTTGTAGAGATTGTCATTATCTTCTGCAACTAGGACACCCAACTAACTGCAGTACTTGCCATAGTAAACACATATCTGGTGGTACTTCTTCTATGATCCACTTCCCCGGTAAAATCTGAATTCACATAACCTTTCAGCTTGAGTTCATCTCTCTTGAAGGTTAGGCACTTCTCTGTCGTACCCTGCAGGTATCTTAGGATCCATTTCACGGCCTCCCAGTGAGGCTTGCACGGATTGGACATTTAGCGGCTCACAACTCCCACTGCTTGGGAAATGTCAGGTCTTGTGCAAGTCATGGCATACATTAGACTTCCAATGGCTGAAGCATAAGGAACTCTAGCTATGAAGTCCTTCTCTTCTTCCGTCTTCGGACTCTGATCCTTAGACAACTTGAAGTGACTAGCTAAAGGTGTTCTTACTGGTTTAGCATTTCCCATGCTGAATCTCTGTAACACCTTCCGAACGTACTCTGCTTGTGAAAGATTCAATGTACCTTCCTGTTCGTTTATGCTAATCCTCATTCCAAGAATTTGCTTTGCTGGACCCAAATCCTTCATCTCGAATTCACTCGAAAGTTGCTTCTTCAAATTATTTATCTCTTCTAAATCTGCACTAGCTACCAACATGTCATCAACATAAAGTAGCAATATTATAAAGCTGGACTTAACCTTTTTGAAGTAGCAGCAAATGTCAGTATTGCATCTTAAGTAGCCATTCTCTTGCATAAATCCATCGAACTTCTTGTACCATTGTCGGGGAGCTTGTTTTAAACCATACAAGCTCTTAGTCAACTTGTATACCAACTCTTCCTTGCCATCTTTCGCAAACCCCTCTGGTTGCTTCATGTATATCTCTTCCTCCAAATCTCCATGAAGAAAGGCAGTCTTCACATCTAACTGCTCCAGATATAACCCTTTTGCTGCGACAATACTTAACACTAACCGGATCATAGTTAGTTTAACAACAGGAGAAAAACTTTCAGAGTAGTCGATAGCTTAAATTTTTTAGAAACCTTTGACTACGAGTCGTGCCTTGTATCTCTTGGAACCATCATGTTCCTCATTGATCCGATACACCTACTTATTCTGTATGGCTTTCTTTCTTTCAGCAACTTGGTTAACTCCCAAGTTTGGTTAGATGCCAACGACTCCATCTCATCCTTCATTGCAAGCTCTCACTTGCTCGTATCTTCTCCCTAACAAGCTTCATCATAGTACTCAGGTTCTCCCGCATCTGTCAGTAGCATGTAGTGCGAGTATTTCCTATTTGGTATAGGATTTTGAGTTGATCTTCTCAATATATTCTGGACCTGTGTTATTGGAACATCTCTAGGTGGGATTGGTTCTTGTACCTGGGGCTGCACACCTTGCTCTTCATCATTCTATTTGATATGTTCCATGATCTCTCTATCCTGTAAATCATTCGGTCCAAAAAACTCTGGCTCTTTCGGCTCAGACATCTGTGTGTTCCTGTCTTTGTACATGACCCTTTCGTTGAAGACAACGTCTCTACTTCTGATCATCTTACGGTTTTGGTCATCCCACAGCTTGTAACCAAAGTCATCATCTCCATAGCCCACCAAAGTACACTTTACTGACTTGGCGTCTAGCTTATTCCGTGCATGATCACCTACATGTACATAAGAGACACACCCAAGCACTTTAAGGTGAGAAAGTTTTACCTCTTTCCCAGTCCAGATCTCTTATGGTATAGCGAGATCCAAAGGCTTTGATGGTCCTCTGTTGATCAAATATGTTGATGTATTGACTGCTTTTGCCCATAACTGTTTTGGCAACCTTGAGTGTAGCCTCATGCTTCTGGCTCTCTCAGTCAATGTTCTGTTCATCCGTTCTGCTATGTTATTCTGCTGTGGGGTTTCAGGAACCATCCTACTGAGCTTTATCCCACTTTGGTAGCAAAACCTCTTGAACTTATTGTCTTCATATTCTCCACTATTGTCTGAATGCAGCTTTTTGATATTCAAACCTGTCTCATTCTCAACTCTGGCTTTCCATCTCTTGAAAGCATCAAATACCTAATACTTGTATTTTAGAAAGTAAACCCATACATTTATGGAATGATCGTCAATGAAAGTGACGAATCACAGTTTACCTCCGGTTGATAAGACTGAAGCTGAACCCCAAACATCAGTGTGTACTAGTTCCAGCTTCTCTTTTACCGGTGTTCTTCCTGTCCTTTTGAAGCTCACTTGCTTCTGTTTTTCTAGAATGCAACTCTCACAGAAATCAACCTCAACGGATTTTAAATCTGGCAACTTACCTTTTGAATGTAGACACTAACCCTTGAGAACTTATGTGCCCAAATCTTTGATGCCATAAGTTCGGATCGTCTTTGTTTTCCTCCATAGCGACTAAACCACACCCATCCGTGGTTGTGTAAAGTGACCCATTCTTACTTCCTCGGGCGATTGTCATTGCACCTTTCGAAATCTTTCACTTATCACCTGTGAAAGTCGTCACAAAACCATATGACGCCAGTTATCCAATGGAGATCAAATTTTTCCTTAAGCCCAGTATATGCCTTACATTGTCGAGCTTTCAAACTTGCCCTTGCAATTGAATATTCACATCTCCCTTCCCAGTAATGTGGCATGCTTGATCGTCACCAAGATACACTTTACCCATATTTCCGGAGACGTAGTTCTCGAGCAATTCCCTGTGAGGTGTGGCATGGAATGACGCTCTCGAATCCAAGACCCAAGACTCCGTCTTGCTTTCCAACTAGCAAATAAGGCAGTCATCTGACTCCTTCGATACACAATTCGCACTGCTCTTTCCCTTATCTTTCTTCTCAGATCTAGACTCATACGAGAGATGGCATTTCTTACCACAATTCCAGCATTCAGCATCCCTTTTGCTTTGTTGCTGGTTTCCCGAATAGTTAGTCTGACCTCTTGATTTGGACTTACCTCTAGACTTTATCTTCCCCGTTGACTTGTGTTTCGATTTCTGCCTCTGCCTTCTCTACCTTCCAAACTCAATACTGAAGATGCAGATGCCCCTGATCCCTCTTAACGCATCCTGATCTCTTCATGTTTATAACCTGCTGAAGATTCAACTTTTCTTTCCCGAACGGGTTGGCAATCGACTGGCATGTCGTTTTCTAACTTTCTGGCATTTGGGTGAGTAGATATGCCGCCATAAACTCCTCATCAAACCCCATAGATAAAGAATACAACCCGTCATTTACTTCATTGAACTGGTTCAGAAAATCTTTAAAGTTATGACCCTCCGCCGTATTCAAGGTTGATAACTTCTTGATAAGATGGACTTTCCTTACCGTAGAAGGCTGTTCGTATAGGTATGATAGGGTATCCATTAGATCTTTTGATGTCTGTTGATCCTTTACGTTAAAAGCGACCTGCTTCGTCAAATTAATACGAATTGCTCCCAATGCTTTCCTGTTCAGGAGTTCAAAGTCATCATCATCCATGTTCTTCGGTTTCCGTTTCTTTTCCCAATCTTCATCGGTCATATCCTTTGGTCTCTCTTTTATTGACCAATGCAGATCCTTCTGTTACAAATAATCTTCCATCTGCATCTTCCAGAAGCTGAAATTCAAACTATTGAATTTCTCAATTTTATGTGTTTCCTTCTCTGACTCCATCTCCATGACGAAATCGATGACCTCGAGAGAACCTAGATTTGTGTGAATAATATGCCCCAACCTGGAGCTTTGATATTAATTGTTGTCGAGAAGAAATTGCAAGCGCACAAATCTAAACACAAAATAGAAAGCAATAAAAAAAGAAGACGTAAAAGATTTTACGTGGTTCAACAATTTGCCTACGTCCAAGGAGCGCACCGCACTCAATCCATTATATCTCAGAGTTGATTACAATCTCTCTATCTCTCTTTCAGTCTCTCTACAATTGTTCTCTCTCTCTAGCAATTTTCTCACACACTACGCACTATTTTTCCGCTATATTCTTCTCCCTTTTTTAAGTATAAATAATGGTGGTATTTATATGAGAGCACTAGGGTTAGTCAAATCTCAATTAGAATCTATTTCCTATTCCAATTACTTGTGCATGCAGGATTTTCTCTTTCCTCACGAAACCCGTCTCTACCGCGGTCTGGTCCGCTGTGTGGGCACATGCCTGCACCGTGGTCCACAACGCGTAACACGCCTTTGGAACTCCGCTCCACAGACCGCGGTGTGTGCATCTTCTCTGTGCCGCGGTACGCACAGCATGTCACCTCTGGTATTCTTCGTTGTGTGTGTCGCGGTCTAGGTCATTGCCTCCGCCGCGGTCGCCGCTGCGCCACCTGCCAGAGTTGTTTTCTTCATTTGTTTCTGACTTCATATAACCCAACAGGTGGTGGAGGCTCCTAAGGGAGGGTCCAACCATATTGGCAAGAGGCCTTATGTTAATAGACTTGAAAGTTGAGTTGAAAAAAAATCCTTAATTTTATATAATAATTACATAGTTATATATGAAAATAAATTGCAAGAAAACAAAATCTTTATGGGGGACAAGGGCTGCTTTCTATCACTAAACACATCTGAATATCTGATCTTTCAGAAAATCTATTGCCAAAATCTTCTAAAAGTGATTGAATAATGGTAGTGGTTAATGGTTATGATCTTTAATATGTCCCGATATCTTTGAAAGATTTTTAAGAGAACATGAAACATGAGTCAGACATGAAGGCTTGTTTTTAGTCATCAATCTTTTTGTTTTGTATTTTCTTCATTTTGATGTATAATTTAAATTCAATTACTAGTTTAATAATGGGCCATAATCAATTAATCATACAATTTTAGTAAGGTTATTAGAGTCCAATGATTTAGAGAAACCATTATTTTTGTTAAGGGGTCCATTGCTATGAAAAACAAAAATACAACTATTAGGGGTAATGGAGAAGAATCTTTTTGAGAGTAGGAGCCTTGGGGGGCCTCTTATATGGGAAATGTCACATCATTAATATTTGATAGATGGCAAACTTTATCGGACCATACACATTACATTATGTATTAGCATTCTTAAGAACATATACAATATGCCAATAGGGGTGTAGCTCAGATGGTAAATGTGCGAGTTTGGGGTTTGGGTAAATGACTTCCAAGTTAACGGTTCGAATCCTACGAATAGCGAAAGCTTTCAAAAAATACCTGGTCCCGAATTAATTTACTAATATTGTAAAAAAAAAAAGAACATATACAACATAGGGGTCTCATCAACAACTTAATACTTATTTTTAACGCTTACGAACAGAGAGACATCATCAACGTCTTCAAATTAATAACAGCTAACCATATGCCATGTTTATTATAGTTAGCATCTTTAATCTTGAAGTGCTAAGTATGTCATCACTTTTGTTTTACTTGAACCAAAATTTCTTACCTAAAAATTTGGGTTATTATTGTCTTCACCCTCCATTTTTATTTGAAAATTAGATTTTCATTTCTCTCTGGACATCGATTCATCTCTCTGGACTGGTTCATCTGCCTTTCTCTATACCGATTTGGTCTTCATCTCTCTCTTTCTACACTATCTAACTAGTACAAATAAAGGCCAACTCTTACCTTAAAAGATTTTTTTTTATTTTCTTATGGTGGAAAAAAGAAAGAGAAGTTAAAGATGAGGTTGAATATTGATTTTTTTATTCCTTACATACTTTCAACTCATCTAACTAGTGCAAATAAAGGGCAATCTAGCTCTTTCATTAAAATAATTTGGTATGATTGATCAATATAAATGTATAATCATCAACCACCCAATAATTCAGATAAAAATTCCAAACAAGAAAGAACACTTTGATCTCACAAGGTTACAACGTGTAACATTGAATAAGCATGGTAATTATTGGTGGTGGGACTTCGTCTGCGGATGTTGGAGTCGTTATTGAAGACATTTTGAGCCCTTCGACCAGTTTTCCAGTTTCGGTTCTCTTCGCTTCCAGGAAATTAAGCTAATGTGTTTGCTCATTCTTTAGCTAAGTTGGCCGTTTTGGTCAAGTCGGATTGTTTCTGGATGAGTCTGTTCCTCCTTTTGTGGAGGTTTTGGTCCTGATGAGTGTCCAGGGTAGCTGGTCTCCTTTTGTTTTTCTGTTTTTTAATCATCGAAAAAAAAAAAATACAAATTGAGTAAGCATGGAACGTTAACACTTTGAGGTGTAAAACGGGTTGGGTCGGGTCAGACCGTAACTTTAAGGTCATTGGATTTGTGGGCCGGGTAAGAGACGGGACTAAAAAATTTGGCGAGGTCCGGCCTTGCCCATGAGCCTCGTCAAAGGTGAGATGAACGGTCAATACTATTAAGAATGACGATATTTTGTATTCCTCTGAAATTGTACGTACGTCCCAAACCATTCTATTTTCTAAAATTTTAGAACTACCCTTAATTAAAACTATTAAAATGATAAAAAAAAAATACCTCATAAATCATATATTTAATATTCTAAACATTTTAACAAAAACTATAATATATTTTTATTAAATTATTAATTAAAAATGAAATAGTGATATTTAAAATTATTAAAAAAAAAATAGAGAAAAAGCTTAATCTAATTTTTAAAAAACTAAACTAAACAAAATTAGATAAAAATAAAAGAAAACGAAAGCGAGAGAAAAAAAGAAAAGAAAGGAGGTTGTTGAACTCATGAGGATGGTAAAATAACATGTGGGGAAGGTCCTCGCAGGACCCATACTTATGAGGTGGGGATGGGTTCGATGTAATAGTGTTCACGGTTCGGTTCCGCTTAGGTTTCGGTTTGAAATCGCATGTTCCGGTTTCGGTTCCGGTTCCGGTTCCGGTTCCGGTTCAGGTTCCAGTTCCGGTTCCTGGAAATGTCTAACCGTAACCAGATTCTTAAGGTTTGGTTCGGTTTCCAAATTGTCATTTTGATAGTTACGATTTCGGTTACCGAAACCGTCCGGTTCATGTTACCATAACCGTTCGGCTCAATTCGGTTTTAGTTCCGGTTGTTTTTTTTTTTTTACAAATTGTCTGCCACATGTCACAATCTTATTGGTTGAATTTTTTTATATAAAAAATATATTGAAAACCGTTGGTTTAACCGTCGATTTTAGACTGTTTTTTAGAAAGGTTAACCGTAACCGAACCGCCGCGAAACTGGTTTCCAACCGGTTTCGTAACCGGTGATTTCGGTTACTGTTTTTCATGGGCGGTTTCGGTTTAACCGAACTGTAGACACCTCTAGTTTGAGGGATTCATGATGAGGTTAGACAGTAAACCGGCAATGGGAATGGGACGGGGGTGAGTTTTATAATCCCTGCCTCACTTAAAAAATATATTTTTTTAATTAGTTTTTCTTTCAATGTTTATATTTAAAAACGATTGAATTTATTTATTTAGTTATGATATTGTTGTTAAGAAAAATCGTGCATACATAAATTCAAATACAAATAAATAATATAAAAGAAATAAGATGAAAAAGACGACACCAAAGATTTTACGTGGTTCAACAATTTGCCTACGTCCATGGAGTGCATCGCACTCAATCCTCTATTTTTCAAAGTTAATTACAATATCTCTATCTCTCTTTCAATCTCTCTACAATTGCTTTTTCTTCCTCTAACAATTTTTTTCACACACTATGCACTTCAATTATAGTATACATAATAGTAGTATTTATATGGGAGCATTAGGGTTGGTCAAAACCTAATCGGAAATTATTTCCTTTTCCAATTACTTGTCTGTGCAAGAAATTTTATTTCTCACAAAAATTAATCCGACCATTGTAAGTCTTCACAGCGCTCTCACAATGCCTACGAATTCCACTGTCTCCACCGCTGTCATAATTCGCAGTGCTCACACAGTGCCCTTCAATTTTTGTACGTCCGCTGTCTAAGACGTTGTTGAAGTCACATCACTTTTCATTATTTTTAGTGGACCCCTGTCCAAATCACTCTAACTGTTGTTGAGAAAAATTGCATACACACAAATCTAATCACAAACACAAATAATGAAAGCAATAAGAAGAAAGAGGACATCAAAGATTTTACGTGGTTCAGCAAATTGGCTACGTCAACGGAGTACACCGCACTCAATCCACTATATCTCAGAGTTGATTACAATCTCTCTGTCTCTCTGTCTCTCTTTCAGTCTCTCTACAATTGCTCTCTCTCTAGCAATATTTCCTCACACACTATGTACTATTTATATGAGAGCACTAGGGTTAGCCAAATCCCAATTGGAATCTATTTCCTATTCCAATTACTTATGCACACAAGATTTCCTCTTCTCATAAAATTCGTCTCTACCGTGGTTTGGACAGTTGTGTAGACATATGTCTGTGCCGCGGTCCACGACGTGTGATTCGTCTGTGGAATACCGCTCCACAGACCGCGGTGTGTGCATCTTGCCTGTGTCACGGTACACATAGCATGTCGCCTCTAGATTTCTCCGTTGTGTGTGCCGCGGTCCGAACTTTTACCTCTGTCGCGATCGCTACCGTGCCACCTGTTAGAGCTATTTTTCTTGTTTGTTTCTGGCTTCACATAACCTAACAATCTCCCACTTGAATACTGAAACTCAGTGTCGTTCTTTATCCTTCCTTGATGACTTAGTGGATAAATAATGGTACACTCATTCCCCACGTCTTCACTCTTGAAGGCCCACTGAAGTATCATACAACTTCAGTTTTTTAGTAGTGACTGACTTGGTTAACATGTCAGCCGGATTCTTAGTTCCTGCAATCTTCACTAACTTCAACACTCTTTCTTCGATTGACGATCAAATAAAGTGGTAGTGCAGGTCCATATGCTTGGTCCTAGAATGGAACGCCGAATTCTTGGCCAAGTGTATTGCACTTTAACTTTCACTGTGCAACACATTCATCACCTGATCGAATTCCAACTCGGCTAACAACCCTTGTAACCATATAAGCTCTTTGCTTGCTTATGTCATAGCCATATATTCTGCTTCAGTTGTAGATATTGTCACTATGTTCTGTAACTGGGACACCCAACTAATTAAGGTACTTGCCATTGTAAATACATATCTGGTGGTACTTCTTCTATGACCCACCTTTCCGGTAAAATCTGAATCCACATAACCTTCTAGCTTGATTTCATCTCTTTTAAAGGTTAGACATCTCTCCGTCGTACCCTACGGGTATCTTAGGATCCACTTCATGGCTTCTCAGTGAGGCTTGTCCGGATTGGACATGTATCGGTTCACAACTCCCACTGCTTGGGAAATATCTGGTCTTGTGCAAGTCATGACATACATTAGGCTTCCAATGGCTGAACGTAAGGAACTCTAACCATGAAGTCATTTTCCTCTTTCGTCTTTGGACTCTGATCCTTAGACAACATGAAGTGACTAGCCAAATGTGTTCTCACCGGTTTCGCATCTCCCATGCTGAATCTCTGTAACACCTTCCGAATCTACTCTGCTTGTGAAAGCTTCAATGTACCTTCCTGTTTGTCTCTGCTAATCCTCATTCCAAGAATCTGTTTTGCTGGATCCAAATCCTTCATCTCGAACTCACTTGAAAGTTGCTTCTTCAAATTTTTAATCTATTCTAAATCTGCACTAGCTACTAACATATCATCAACATAAAGTAGCAATATTATGAAACTAGACTTAACTTTTTTTGAAGTAGCAACAGTGGTCAGCATTGTATCTTAAGTAGCCATTCCCTTGCATAAACCCATCAAACTTCTTGTACCACTGTTGGGGAGCTTGTTTTAAACCATACAAGCTCTTCGTCAACTTACATACCAACTCTTCTTTGCCAACTTCTATAAACCCCTCTGATTGCTTCATGTATATCTCTTCCTCCAAATCTCCATGAAGAAATGAAGTCTTTACATCTAACTGCTCTAGATATAATCATTTTGCTGCGACAATACTTAACACTAACCAGATCGTAGTTAGTTTAACAACAGAGATTTTTTTTTTAGAGTAGTCAATACCTTCAATTTGTTGGAAACCTTTGACTATGAGTCGTGCCTTGTATCTTTTGGAACCATTATGTTCCTCATTGATCTAAAACATCCACTTATTCTGTAGGGTTTTTTTTCCTTCAAGCAACTTCTCCAACTCCCAAGTTTGGTTAGATACTAACGACTTCATCTCATGCTTCATTGTAAGCTCTCACTTGCTCACATCTTCTCCCTAAAAAACTTTATCATAGCACTCAAGTTCTCCCGCATTTGTAAGCAGCATGTATTGCAAGTACTTTCTATTTGGTATAGGAGTTCGAGTTGATCTTCTTAATGTATTATGGATCTGTGTCACTGGAACATTTCTAAGTGGAATAGATTATTGTACCTGGGGCTGCACACCTTGCTCTTCATCATTCTGTTTAATATGTTCCATAATCCCTCGATCATGAACATCATTTGGTCCAAAAAACTCTGGCATTTTCGGCTCAGACACCTGTGTGTTCCTGTCTTTGTACATGACCCTTTCGTTGAAGACTACTTCTCTACTTCTGATCATCTTACGGTTTTGGTCATCCCACAGCTTGTAACCAAATTCATCTTTTCCGTAGCCCACCAAAGTGCACTTCACTGACTTCGCGTCTAACTTACTCCGCATGTGATCACTTACATGTACACAAGAAACACACTCAAACACTTTAAGATGAGAAAGTTTTACCTCTTTCCCAGTCCAAATCTCTTCTGATATAGCGAGGTCCAAGGGCTTTGATGGTCCTCTGTTGATCAAATATGTTGTTGTATTGACTGCTTCTGCTCAGAACTGTTTTGGCAATCCTGAATGTAGCCTCATGCTTCTGGCTCTCTTAGTCAATACCCTGTTCATCTGTTATGTTATACGATTCTACTGTAGAGTTTCAGGAATCGTCCTACTGAGCTTTATCCCACTCTGGTAGCAGAACTTTTTGAACTCATTATATTCATACTCTCCACCATCGTCTGAATGCAACTTTTTATCTTTAAACATGTCTCATTCTTAATCATAGCTTTCCACTTCTTGAAAGCCTCAAATACATCAGACTTGTATTTTAAAAAGTAAACTCATACCTTTCTGGAGTGATCGTCGATGAACGTAATGAAGTACAGTTTACATCTTGTTGATGAGACTGCAACTGGACCTTAAAAGTCGGTATGCACTAGTTCCAGCTTCTCCTTTATCGGTGTTCTTCCGGTCCTTTTGAAGCTCACTCGCTTATGTTTTCCCAAAATGCAGCTCTTACAGAAATCAACCTCAACACTTTTCAAATATGGCAACTTACCTTTCGAATGCAGACACTTCAGCTCCTAAGTACTCATGTGCCCACACCTCTAACGCCACAAGTTCGGATCGTCTTTACCTTCCACCATAGCGACTTAACCACAACCATCTGTGGTTATGTAAAGCGACCCATTCTTACTTCCTCGAGCGATTGTCATAGCTCTTTTCAAAATCTTCCACTTATCACATGTGAAAGTCATCACAAAACCATCTGACGTCAGTTGCCCAATAAAGATCAAATTATTTCTCAAGTTCGGTATATGCCTCACATTGTCGAGCTTCCAGATTGACCCTTGCAGTTGAATCTTCACATCTCCCTTTCCGGTAATGTCGCATGCTTGATCATCACCAAGTTACACTTTACCCAAGTTTCCAGAGACGTAGTTCTCGAGCAATTCCTTATGAGATGTGGCATGGAATGACGTTCCCGAATTCAAGACCCAGGACTTCGTCTTGATTTCCAACGAGCAAATAAGGCAATCATCTGACTCCTCTGATACATAATTAGCACTGATTTTTCCTTATCTTTCTTCTCAGATCTACACTCATACAAGAGATAGCCTTTCTTGCCACAATTCCAGCATTCTACATCCTTTTTACTTCTTTGCTGGTTTCCCGAATAGTTAGCCTGATTTCTTGATTTGGACTTACCTCTAGACTTTATCTTCCTCGTTGAATTGTGTTTCGATTTCTGCCTCTGCCTTCTCTACCTTCCAAATTCAATGTTGAAGATGTAGATGCCCCTAATCTCTCTTCATGCATCCTGATCTCTTCGGTCATGATCATGTTTATAACAGCTGAAGATTCAATTTTTCTTTCCCGAACGAGTTGGCAATCGACTGGCATGTCGTTTTCCAACTTTTTGGTATTTGGGTGAGTAGAAACGCTACCATAAACTCCTCATCAAAACCCATAGATAAAGAACACAACCCATCTTTCATTTTGTTGAACTGGTTCAGAAAATCTTTAAATTTCTGACCTTTTGCCATCTTCAAAGTTGACAATTTCTTGACAAGATGGACTTTCCTTACCGCAGAAGGCTGTTCGTATAGGTATGATAGGGTATCCATTAGATCTTTGGCCGTCTGTTGATCATTTACGTTGAAGGCGACTTGTTTCGTCAAACTGAGATGAATTGCTCCCAATGCTTTCCGGTCCAGGAGTTCAAAATCATCATTATCCATGTTCTTCGGTTTCCGTTTCTTTTCCCAATATTTATCTGTTATATCATTTTGTCTCTCTTTTATCGGCCAATGCAGATCCTTCTGGTACAGATAATCTTCCATCTGCATCTTCCAGAAGCTAAGACTTGCTTCATTGAATTTCTCAATCTTGTGTGTTTTCTTCTCTGACTCCATCTCCACGACGAAGTCGATGACCTCGAGAGAACCTAGATTTGTGTGAAAAATAATCTGCCCTAACCCGGAGCTCTGATATCAATTGTTGTTGAGAAAAATTGCACACACACAAATCTAATCAAAAACACAAATAATGAAAGCAATAAGAAGAAAGATGACACTAAAGATTTTATACGGTTCAACAAATTGCCTACATCAACGGAGTGCACCACACTCAATCTACTATATCTTAGAGTTGATTACAATCTCTCTGTCTCTCTTGCAATCTCTCTACAATTGCTCTCTCTAGCAATATTTTCTCACACACGACGCACTATTTTTCTATTTTTTTAATACAAATAATGGTTATATTTATATGAGAGCACTAGGGTTAGCCAAATCCCAATTGGAATCTATTTCCTATTCCAATTACTTATGCACGCAATATTTCCTCTTCTCGTAAAATTCGTCTCTACCACGGTCTGAACCGCTGTGTAGGCATATCTCTGTGCCGTGGTCCACGACGCGTGATTCGTCTGTGGAATACCACTCCACAGACTCCACAGACCGCGGTGTGTACATCTTGCCTGTGCCGCGGTACATATAGCACGTCACCTCTAAACTTCTCCGCTGTGTGTGTCGTGGTCCAAACTCTTGCCTCCGCCGCGGTCACCACCACGCCACCTGTTATAGCTCGTTTTCTTGTTTGTTTCTGGTTTCACATAACCCAACACGAACAACACAGCGTGCGTGAATCAAAATAGCATGAAGCAAATAGCGTTGCAGCCGCTGTTGTTATTCATGCAGCGTGAAGTGTATTGCCCTCTGACTATCACTGTACAACAAGTTCATCACTTGATCGAATTCAACTCAGCTAACAACCATTGTAACCATATCAGCTCCTTGATTGCTTCTGTCACATCCACGTACTCGGCTTCAATTGTAGAAATTATAACTATCTTCTGTAACTGGGACACCCAACTGATCGCGGTATTAGCCATCGTTAACACATATTCTATGGTACTTCTTCTATGATCCACCTCTCCAACAAAACCGCTGGATTCAGACGGTTTGGTTAGGTTTTGAAATCGCTGGTTTGACGGTTTTGGTTGTCGAAACCGTCCGGTTCGGTTTCGGTTCGGTTTCGGTTCTGGTCATTTTTTTTTTACAAATTGTCTTCCGCATGTCACAATCTTATTGGTTGAAATTATTTATTTATATAAAATATATTGAAAACCGTCGGTTTTAAACGGTTTTTTAGGAAGGTTAACCGTAACCGAACCGAACCGCTGCGAAACTAGTTTTCAACCTGTTTTGTAACCGACGGTTTCAGTTACGGTTTTTCATGGGCAGATTCGGTTTAACCAAACCGTGGACATCGCTAGTTTGAGGGTTTTATGATGATGTTAGACAGTAAAACCGACAATGTGTATGGGCGGGGATGAATTTTATAATCCCTGTCTCACTTAAAATATATATTTTTTTAATTGGCTTTTTTTTTAATGTTTATATTTAAAAACGATTGAACTTATTTATTTAGTTATGATATTGATGTTGAGAAAAATCGTAAACACATAAATCCAAACACAAATAAATAATATGAAATCAATAAGATGAAAAAGACGATACCAAAGATTTTACGTGGTTCAGTAATTTGCCTACGTCCACGGAACGTACTGCATTCAATCCACTATTTTTCAGAGTTGATTACAATCTCTAGAGGTGGGCATGGTTCGGTTCGGTTCGGTTTTGACCAAAACCATATTGAACCGACATATATTCGGTTTTAAAAAATGTGAATCGGTTTGAACCGTTTGAACTTGAAAACCGAATTGAACCAAACACCTTAATCTCGGTTCGGTTTAATTCGGTTTTGGGCTTAACGGGTTTTAAAGGTTTTTTAATATGTTTTTTTATAATTTTTTAGGTTTTTATGTTGCATTTTTGGCATCTAGCCTTAAACTTTTTTAAGAAAGCATAATATGTAAAAATTAATTTAAACAAAATACAATCCAATTTTGAATTCGAATCTAAAATTTCAATCATATTCGGTCTACATACTCAATCAAAATATAAAATCATCATAACTTCTATAAATAGAAGTAAAAAAATGTAGTATATATATGTAGTCCAAAAATAAAACATCATCAACAAATAATCCATAATAAAATTAAAAACCTTATAAATTAATTAATTAAAACAATTCGGTTTATTCGGTTCGGTTCGGTTTTGTATGTCTAAAACTGAAACCAAACCGAATTTAATTCGGTTTTAAAATTTCAAATCGGTTTGAACCAAACCGAATAGAACACCCTTTTTTAAGTCGGTTTCGATTTTTATATCCATCCCTAACAATCTCTCAGTCTCTCTACACTTGCTTTCTCTCTCTTTAATAATTTTTCTCATACACTACGTACTTAAATTATAATACACATAATAATAGTATTTATACGTGAGTATTAGAATTTACCGAGACGATTTCTTACACAAAAATTAGTCCGATCGATATAAGTCATTACGGCTCTCCAAAAGCGTGTACCTACTGATCTTGGACCACTAACCGTTGTCATATTTCGCGGTGCTCACACAGCGCCTTCGATTGTTGTTCGTCTACTGTCTAAGACGCTGTTGACGTCACAGCGCTCTTCATTATTTTTTTGGTGAACGGCTGTCCAAATCGCTGTAACAACACAGCGTGAGTGAATCAAAATAGCATGAAGCAAACTGTTTCTATTCATGCAGCGTGAAGCAATTTAATTGGCTTCCTTTGTTGACTTCTCATTTCACACTCCACCAAATTCAAATAAACCAAATTTCGCTTTTGCTTTTCTTTTTATTATAATTAATTCACAAAAGACAAAAAAACAACTTTGTCTTTTCTACTTGATTTTAAGTCTTCAACGACTTCCCAATAATCTCTCATTCCAAAAACTGAAATTGAATAAATGATTTTCGTTATTTCTCGGTAACTTAGTAGATATTACTCATTAAGATTCATTAAAACTGTTTACAACTTCAGTTTTTGGGTAATGATCGATTTGATTAACATGTCAGCCGAATTCTTCGGATTTTTAGTTTATTTAAAGTTTATATTTTGTAATTCAAATGATTGAATATAAGTTTTGGATGGTTTCACTTAATTCAGTTGCCAATCAAAACGATCAAAACGATCAACCAAGGTTTGCTAATTTTCCATTATAGATTTGTTACACTTATGCAGCAAGGTTTCAACGTAGAAGCAGAAATCTAGAATTGAGATGGTGTCATGGGAAAAAACTTTACTGAAGCCAATAACGTCAATTTTCAGGTCCAAAAGTCTATAAAACATTAAAACTTGAGCAATATTATGTAGTTTAGATATATACTACAAGAAATTCTAGCATATTCATGAGAACACAAGAAGTTATTTAGCTTTATATCACCAAGTTCACAACTTTACTACAACATTGCTGCTTTTTCTACACTCATCATCATGCACCTCATTATTCGCACTTTTATTATTCAATTCCTACTAAAACTAGACTGATATCAGCACGACAAGCACCAATATATCATCGAATGATCGATATGTTAGTAGTCGAGGTACGTAGAAACCATGGGGATGAACACTAGGTTCTCTGCCGGGAAGAAATGGCACACGTGGGAACTCCCCGGCTCAATCCCGAGCACATGCAACGACGCGTGATGACGATTCCATTGAAAGGTATCCATGTGGCAGATTGCAACAGCACTGAGCCTATCTCCATTCTGACCAGCTAATGAAACTTTGAAAACCTTGTTCTCTGACTCCAAGCTATGGCAATAGAAAATTGCATAAGGATATGGCATGGTGTGACATGCTACAACAACATATCTTGGAGCAGATATGATCTCTTTAAGAGCTTCAAGGACAGTATAATTTTGGAGAATTGATATTCTTGAGTACTTTCTGAGATGGGTGGTGGTTAGAATCTTAAAAGCGGAATCCAATCCGAAGACTTCGTGTGCAAAATCAAGCATGGACTCTAGCGAGGTTTCACATTGGTTGAGTGTATGTTCCATGGCTTTAGTTTGGGAAGATTCGGGTTGGAAAGAGAAGAGTTGGAGAAGGTAAGGAAGTTGTTTAGACGAAAATGGAATCGAATCAGCTTCTTCTCTAGGTAAGAATTGAGGAGAAATTGAAGTATCTCTTTCGCGAAAATAGAAAGGCATTGTTCTTCCTAGCTTCAAGTCATTCAAGGTGAAGAACACCATGGATGATGGGTCCATGTGATCCATGTGATTCATGAATGATGAAGATGGGTCATGATGATCATGATCATGAACATCATTTGTATGCAACTCTTGATGATCACGATCATACATGCCTTGATGTACATCTCTGGCACAACATGTGCATGCACACTGCAAAACAGTTGAACAAATTATATTGGAAGGATATATATATATATCAGCAATGAAGTCATAAAATTAAGTACAAAATCCAGAAGAACATTAAATTAAGGGATAATTACCCCAGTGACCATCAACTCTTGCCACCACTATCAAAATTACCACCGGATGGGGAACTGGTTTTAAAATGATCATTTTTCGTAAATAATGTTACACTAATGGTCATTTCATTCAATTCCATCCAATAAGTGGTATTTTGGTAAATAAAAGGATATCTTTAATTTATTTTAGATATTTTTTAGAAATCAATTTTTTTTTTAAACAAATAATTATATTTAGTGTATGTATATACGTATAACATATATATCAAATATGTATATGTATATATAAATATATGTTTCTTTTTTGAGAAGATTAAGGTTATAAAATCTAAAAATTCTAAAAAATATATTTGAGATAAGTTGAAAAGAAATATATATATATATGAGGTCAAAAAATTATTGGCACTATTTGAGGGGGGTGTTGTGCAAATATCACCACTTTACTAATGTATGTTTAAAATGCACGATTTAACGTGTTCAGACGAAAATACCCCGAAATATTAAAACAGTGAGGAATTTGTAAGTCAGAGAGAAGCAACAATCAAACCGACGGAAAACTAATCAACTGTGAAGTGACCAGAACGAGATTACATGAGAACAACTGCGATTGAGAAAGGTAATATTATTTTATTTTCATCGTTTTTGTTGTTGTTAACTTGCATTACATGTTAGAATTTAGTTTTGTTGATAGGAATTGTAGAAACCGGTTAAAAAAGAGATGTGAGAATTATTGTGGTTTAGGTTAGGGTTTGTAATTTGGTTGAATATCAGTTGAGGAAGATGAAATCCGGGTTATCGAGACTTTTTGCAAGAGAATCAAGCTTATTTGTTGTTGAGTCAAGTTTTTTTTTCGTGAAAATTAGGTTTTGGTAAGTCGGGCTTATTTTGTAATGTTTCGAGTTTTTTTTTTTAAATGAATCGAGCTTTTTTGAAAGGCAACGAAGTTTTTTGAAAATGAATCGAGCTTTTTCAATATGGTCGAGTTCTTTTTGAAAGGGATCGAGCTTTTTTTGAAAGGGATCGAACTTTTTTTGAAAAGGGATCGAGCTTTTTTCAATAGGTTCGAGCTTTTTTTTTCATTGGATCGAGCTTTTTCATCATGACATCGATATTTTTTGAAAATAAATATAGCTTTCTTACATATGATTGAGCTTTTTTCAAAATTTTCGTGAAATAATTAGGTTTCTGTGGGTCGAGATTTTTTTATATATAAGGGTTCGAGCATTTTCTGAATAGGATCGAGCTTTTTTGAAAGGGATCGAGCTTTTTTAACATTGGATCGAGCTTTTTCACCATGGGATCGAGCTTTTTTTACATAGGATCGAGCTGTTTTTATATAGGATCGAGCTATTTTGTTATAGGATCGAGTTTTTTTTAAAGGGTTGAGCTTTTTTATCCTTGGATCAAGCTTTTTTATCCTTGGATCGAGCTTTTTTGTCCTTGGATCGAGCTTTTTTGTTATGGGATAGAGCATTTTTGTCATAGAATCGAGATTTTTTTGAAAAGGATCGAGTTTTTTTCTCCTGGGACCGAGCCTTTTTGTTTTAGGACCAAGTTGTTTTTACATTGGATCGGGACCTTTTATTTTGGTTACGAAATTTGTTCTGTTTAATGATGTTGTATTTCTGTTATATTGTAGATGAGAAATAGGTTGAGGGATTCGCTTAAAACTGCAGAAGGAGACTGGTACGAGGGCAAATTGACTCGACACAACCATTTTGATGCCCTTGGCCATACAGACAACGAGCTGAACCGTGTCCCTGTAGAATTTGCAGATGAAGATCGGCGTCGGTTCATGGCGTCATGTTTTGGGCATTTTCTGACGATGCATCGGGAAATGAAATTTTCGGGTGGTATTATCCATCGGTTGCTTTTGAGGGAGCTACATCATAACGGCCCAACAGATGAGATGCAGTTCATGTTAGGGAACCAGTCGGTGAGGTTTTCAAAGATGGAATTTTACCTAATCACCGGACTACGATTTGGAGTTGTACCAGACATGACCAAGTATGTAGCAGTGGAGAATGGCATAAATCAGCGGTAATTTCCTAGAGCCGATGAGGTGTCGTTGGAGGAGATTAGGGGTGTTGTCACCGGTGCAGAGTTCGGAAAGGCGTACGATGCTATCAAACTCTGCCTCATATATATGCTGAACTGGATACTGATGGGGGTGGATAAGGGATGAGAGATTCAAGATTCAAGTTTGGCAGTTTTGGCTGGTTGAGGATCTCGATACGTTCGACGCGTTCCCGTGGGGTGCCTATGTATACATGCATTCTATTTACTCATTCAAGCATGCGCTGACGGGCGACGAGACTGGTTCGAGCGACGCCAGCAGGAAAAGGGCGCTGACGTACACACGGTGGAGACCTACAACATATACGGTCTATCGCATGCCTTATCGGTAAGAACTTTGAACTACAAATTTTACTTTATTGTTGGTGTCCTAAATATGATGGATACTTATCGTACTTATCTTTGATGCAGATATTTACTTTTGAGGGGATCCTTGAATTAGCCAAAGAGTTTGGTGCCCGAAGGGTTATTGATCTGACTCCCCGTATTTTGAAATGGAAGTTGACCAAACAATCGAGAGGGAAGAAGCTGGCAAAGATTTTCAAAGCCAGGGTATGTATTTAATTTGTTAATGTTTTTATTAGTTAGTATTTGTACAATTACATTGTTCTAACTAATACTTCAGATGTTTGCGAGGAAGGAACTGGTGCCGACACCAGCTAAGAGACAGGCACCGTACTATGCCTAGCTAAACGAGGGGGGGAATCTGTATGTAGAAGATGACATGGATGATATGCCGCCTCCGGTCCCTGATCAGACTACCTTTGGCAGGATCAATGGTACAGAGGGTGGGGGTTTAACAGACAGGACCAGTGACAGTGAGGGATTTGAGCCCACTGCTAGGGGTTTAAGGCCTAGTGACAGTGAGGGATATGAGACAGACCCTCAACGAGAAAGGCATAGGTATAGACGGGTTCAGTTTACCACCCCCAAAAATGGTACATCTGCAGGGGATTCCCGTGGGCCCGTTGGACGTGATGGAGAGGTAAGTTGAAAACAAAGTTTAGTGTTTTTTATTAACACGTGTTGATAGTTTTGTACTAACAAGGTAGACATGATTTCAGGCTCTGTGGGCAGATATGTTGAACGATGTGCATGAAGCCCTCTGGAATAGTGAAGAGAATCGACATCGTCAACACTTAGAGTTGGTGAATATGATCGGGAAGAGTGATGAGGATCGTCAGCAACAACACCGAGTGTTACTGGATATGATCTGGGGGCTTCAGGGGTTGACCATGCGTACACACCGGGATGGCCCCCCACCTCTTGATCCAGACTTTAGTCCAGGAGGTTCAACTGATAGGTATATGGGGGGGACAGATATGACAGTTGGACGTAGTCAGGACCCGCCTATCGGGGGGTAGGTCCGGAGAGATAACCTCAGTCGCATACCAGTGATAGTAGGTTTGGTTCACGTACAACAGTCAGGTCAGACCCCTCAGATGTCCTATCTGGGTCCACCCAGGCTCAGCGGTCCCCCTCACCTCCCAACACATCGATCCCTCTACCTCCCAGCATATCGATTCAGCCACAGCAGTCCCCTCCTCAACCCAGCACATATGTGGCGTCGGTACGGTCCTCTCCCTCACCCAGCACGTCTGTGGCATCGACCTAGTCCCCTCCCCCACCCAGCATATATGTGGCATCGAAACGGTCCCCTCCCCCACCCAGGACGTCTGCGGCATCGGCGCACTCCCTTTCCCCACCCACCATGTCGACCCACGCTCAGCGATCACCTCCCCCAGATAGCATGACGACCCATGCTCAGCGGTCCCCTCCACCAGCAATTACATCGAAGCGTTTAGTTAAGCGCGTATGGCAGTTGATGAGCCCTTACATAGATCCTTGTCGTCCAAAGAGGTTGAGGACACGGCCCGAGTCCGTTGAACACATTTTTGACCCCCACGGACTAGTGGACGCTGACCAGCTTGCGGCATACAAAGCCTTCAAGAGGAACATCAACGGGGAACTGTGAGTCCAACTTCTTCTAATAAAAATGGTTGTATATTTAATGTTTATTCAAATTTACGTAAAGCTAAGCTAATTCAATCATTAAACAGACGTGATGTAGACGTGCTGGCATTAGTGGACGCCGGATGGTTCATGCTTATGCAAGGCAACTTCATGGACTTGGAGGACACGGTACGTACTTACGTGATTTTTATATTAACATTTGTGTAAGTAATGTTACATTGTTAACAATTACGGTGGTTTTTTTGTTTGTCAGCATATGGACGTATACCTCCATATTCTTCGCAAGCGTCAACGAGGATTCCCCAATGTGTACAACTAGAGGATCAACGTGTTGGATACACAATTTTATGTAAGTAGTTATAAATTTTTGGAATCGAATCGCATTTTCTAATTTTGTATTGTTAATACGATATTGTCAATGCTTGTATGTACAACCACTTATGTTGTACATGTGGGAGAGGATGATGCCTCAAGATTCGCATGGGGCTGTGACCACGGTAAGGTGGAATGTGTTACAGTCTCGACGGTTGGAAGAGGACCTTCTGACAGTTCGTGAAGCAACCACGAGTGGAAACCGCCCATGGCACGAGGTTGACCTGGTAAGTGTTAAACGATGGAAATGATTTAAAATATAAACTGTTCATATATCCTGACCTAACACCGTATGCATACTATTACAGGTCCTGATTCCGTGCAACGTTGGGGGCCAACATTGGCTGGTGATGACCGTCGACCTGATTCTGGGGAAGATTGACATTTTTAACCCCTGGAGACAGGAAGTCCCTTATTATATCAGGCACCAGAAGGTACAGCCATTACAGTGGTTTTTATCCTTGATGTTGAGTGACACGGGGTTCCACACTGCACGGCAAGGTGGTCGTCGGGCATTCTATCAGGAAAATAAGCCCTTCTCGGTCAGCCTGGTGCCTACTTTTATAGTCCTCCAACAAAAAAAATTGTAAGACATTCTATTTCATTCACGTAGTTAGATATTCTTTAAGAACGATTTCTAACGATGTTTTATGTGTCCAATTGCAGAGGTAATTGTGGTCCCCATACTTTGAGACTTATCGAGTACTTACTGGCGGGTCGAAGGCCTTTTGATTGGTTAGAGGACGACATGGAGATCATTCAGGAGAAAATGGCTATGGAGATTTTTTGTAACTCCAGACCCGCCTAGTCATTGGTTGTATATTACCATTTTTTATGTACAAAGACATGTAATTAATTCATGAATATTAATTCATTCATTATTCATTCATTAATATTTATTCATTCATTATTCATTCATTAATATTAATTCATTCATTAATAAGTAATTATTGCAATTCCAAATTATTACAATCTGATACAATTCCAAATGTTTACAATATGATCAAAACTTTGTCATTCATTCCCTATTAGAGTCAATGTTAGGGCACGTTTGTTTGTTGTGTCCAGTTGAATGGCAGATGCTACACTTGCGGCGGTATTCATCGAGAACATCTCTGCTTGGACCTTCATTAATCGTAAGTGGATTAGAACATCTCCTGGAATTATGCCCTGGTTGTCCACATCTTCTACAGGATTGTGTAGTTGTCCTCTCCGAAGATGAGACATGGCGACCCGCCCTTCGGGAGTCTTGCTTGTCTCCTGGAGTTTGGATTCAAAATCACCCTTTGACCAATGTCAGATGGCACAACCCAAGTGGAAGGATGGCCCACCGGTATAATAGGAACCGAGTACGCGTCAATAAGTGTCTGTCTCTTGTAGTAGTCCGAACACAAAGTTATCAAGTCCAAGTTTCGCTCCATGTAAAAAACATTGAAAACGATTAGCTTCACGTTTCAGTAATAATCACCTCACAGTACAACTTGAAAGTAATGTACCGTGCCGCCGCAAGAGCGTGAGAACATGGAAAATGATCGATTTGGAATTTGTTGCAAGTACAAGTCTTCCAGGTTAAGTCAACAATCCACTATTTTTCAAACTGTTTTACAGAGAAAATATTCCAGTCTACTGGATTTACGGTCAAAAAACCACATTTCTCCACACGTTTTAAGAGCACAAGATATGCTGCGTCGGTCAATTGATGACGCATGGTTTGTGCAGCTCTGTAGCGATAGTGAAACCACCGTTGCAGCATATTCCTTATGAACTCAGCCAGAGTCAACATAGGCAGTTGGCGTGTAAATTTTAGGCATGAGTTTATGCATTCTGCAGCATTTGTTGTCATCACCCTGTACCTTCTTTCTGGGCAATGTACACGGGACCACTTGTATGGACTGGCATCAATTACATAATCATATGCATTATGGTGCAAGTTTCTTAACTCTTCCATATGCCGGTTATATTCGAACTAGGTGTATGCGCGGGCTACTTTGTCCATTATTACAGTAACATCCTTCCTATGAAATCGCTTCTTAATATTTTCAGCAAAGTGCAGCAACATATGGTATGGTGGCATAAGGAAACAATTTAGAAATCCCTGCTTCAATGATTGCATGCCTATTGGAAATGAAAACTAGCTCATCAATAGGACCTAGGGCACCCTTCAAGCAATCCAAAAACCATTCCCATGAAAGGTTGTTTTCTAGGTCGCCTTACCCAAAAGCAATTGGATACACCTGTTTGTTCCCATCTTGTGTTGTTGCAACAAACATTGTACCCCGGAATCATCCCTTTAAATGGGTACCATCAACGGCAATGACTGGACGCATACACGTCCGAAATCCTCTAAGTGAGGCACCAATCGACATGAAAAAGTACAGAAATTTACCATCTTCGTCGCACTGTAAGTCAATGATTGTGCCAGGATTTTGTTGTTCCAAAATGTAACCAAATGATGGAAGCAGTTGGAAGGTTTCCTTATGCATTCCATATGTCAGTGACAACGCATAATCGAGGGCGGCGTGTGCCTTACTGTACATGATTTGGATTCCATACATTGATTTTATGTCGATGATTATGTCCTTCGGACGCATTAGTCGACCATCTTGTTGTTGAAGTCTAGGTGCAAAAACTTCTCCAATTATGACTGCACTAGCTTGTCGGTGCCGACAGTGAATTTCCTCTAAGGGACAAGTGTGTTCGTTGACAAAACTTCTTACTTGAAACCATGTGCCTTCATCTCTCCTCACCGCTCTTAACTTCCACGTACAATTTCCCATCAAAACAAACTAGATGTAATATTGTCTTATTGGACCTTTTCACCTTCCACTCGAAGTTCTGTCGCATTGCAAAATGGCCTACTAGTCTCTTCAAATCCTTTTTCATTGGAAAAAAATGCCCTTTTGTATATCATGCTTGTAGGTTCATCTTCAACCAAGTTCCCGTGATTAACACTGAAAAGTGTATGTTTACTAAGGGATAATATCATCATTTTACACTTCCAATATGATTAATTCCCCAATTTAGATATAATTTCATTCGTTCGCTTAAATAAATGTGTTGTGCGGTAATCAGTGTGTTTTTATTTATATTTCAGAGGTAATTCGATCAATTCAGAATCATGGAGAACTCAGATGGCAAAACAAACATCGTTTTCAAGTTTAGAACGTCAAAAAACCTTAGGAAGACCACGAAGGGCATTTTCATAATTTTGAATATTCACAGTTGACTTTCACTGTTCACTCACGGATGTGTGTACTGTTCACTGTCACTGTTCACTATTCACTTCACTGATGGGTTACTGTTCACTGTCACTGTTCACTGATGATGTGGCGAACTTTGGACGCTCCATTCTAAATTCATCTGATTGTCAATTTTCATCCGTATTTTGTATAAATAGGGGGTCTCTCCCCCTTAATTTTGATATTCTGAATCCAAATCTAATATTAGATTTGTGAAATTCTCTCTCTTTTGTTCTCAAATTCTCATTTTAAATAAAATAGCTATTTTCTAGTTAAATTATGTCTGGCTAATTTTATATAGCTGTGGCCAAAGGTAATACTGTTGGTATGGAAAATATTAGTGGTGGACACAGTTTGATTCGATTCGATTTTGGGTAAAACCGAATTGAACCTAAAAAATTTCGATTCATCCAAAATTGAACCGGATTGAACCTAATAAGAATGTGAACCGAATTGAATTGAACTAAATTTGATCAATTCGATTCGATTCGGTTCGGTTCGATTAGGTTTTGGGCCTAATGGGCCGGCTAACTTAATGGGTCTTTTCAACCTGTTTTTAACATTATTTGGTTGTTTGATACTTATTTTGACCATTTGAATAGCCCAAAAATAAAAAAACAAATCAAACCTAATTTAAAATAAAATAAAATTATATCAGTTAAAATCATATTACATAATAATAAGTTAATAATAAATTCATTACAAACTCCAAACTAATAGTTCAAAATACAGTTAATAAGAATACATTACATAATAATATCTCCCCAAAAATAAATAATCCAACTCGAAATTAAAATTACAACTAGTCGAACAGTCAACTAAAATAACATTTTAATTTTAGTTTCCACTCCACATTCCACAATCCATAAGAAAAAATGCATTCCATTTTATCACTCCACCAACTGTCTGCAGATTAAAAAAAAATGAAAATTCATATATGCATTTGTCACTCAAATCTTTATGTTCCATATAAACAAAACAATTATAGTGGAAAATTATGCATATACCAACAATTAGAAGCTTACCTTCACGGCTTCATCAATCATTCCTCCTTAATTTTTATGCTCCATAGAAACATTTGCCACTCCACTTTCATACTCTACAATAAGATTAAGACAAAAAAAAATTAATAATAAACTTACATAGTAATAAATAACAATATTAAAAATAAAACAAATTTGATAATTCCACCTAAATATTAAATACTTACCAGTTTCAATATTGATATAATGTTCTAACAAATGAACCGATTCATTTTCATTTTGAGCATGTTCTTGAACAACAAGTGGTTCAGCAATAGGGCAAGTTGCTTGCAACCAATTTCCGGTCAAATTAACCCCTCAACTATTTTAGGAGTCAATGAGCTTCTAAATGGATCAAGAATGCGACCACCAGTGCTAAATGAGGACTCAGAAGCCACTGTTGAAACCGGTATTGTAAAGACATCTCTTGCAATCATTGATAATATAGGAAATTTCACTAAAGAATTCTTCCACCAAGCCAAAACATCAAACCTCTTGTTCAATTTCTCGAGACACTCTAACAAATACAAGTCCACCTCACTTTTCCCTTTATTAACATCTTCCTCTTGTTGCTTCATTCCACACAAACTATCTTCTTTATCAGTTGCCTTTAACCTCTCGAATTCTATGTCATCACTAGGTCCACTACCAACTCCTAATGAAAACACATCATCGGTTTCCTTTAGACCCCCACCCAAAGTACCATAAAATCTATTATACCAGTCATACAAGTCTAACAATACACCTTTCAACTTCAAAATCATTGATTGAGATTCTTCCACGCCATAAATGGAGTCAAACCGAAACTTCACATAACTTAATTTGTATTATGGGTCAAGAACAACTGCCAATATCAACAAGTTATTGGTTTGTTCTAAACCCTTCCAATACTTATTGAATTTTTGCTTCATACTCACAGCAATTTTACTCACAAGCGGATCTCTTTCGGTGGATAATGGTATTAGTTGATTACGAATGGTGCACCAACTCTTAAAATAAATGTTGGAAGTCACACAATGATGCACTAAAATCCAAGGTAATATCATAAAAAGTAGCTAAGAAATTGATAAATACCTTGGAATTATCCCAATCATCACAGTTAGGAGGTCCTATCCGCTTCTGCTCAGTTTGATCATCATCCCTGAAATAATTCACATAATGCAAATCTTCCTCTCCCATTCGCTCAAATGTTTTTCTAAGCTTCACAACACTTTCCAACATCAAGTAAGTTGATTTCCACCTTGTAAATCTTCTCATGTGCAACAGATTTTTTAAATCTATCTAGTCTACTGGGAGAAGATTTCATATATTTCACCGCATTACGAATCGCTACAATTGAGTCATGCAAATCTTTCAACCCATCACTAACTATTAGATTTAGGATGTGTGCACAACACCTTACATGCAAGTATTTGCCCCCCAAAACAGCTCCATCATCTTGCAAACTATTTAATTTTCTAATCACATAACCAATGGCAGTGGTGTTTGCAGTTGCATTATCCACGATTATTGTGAAAACTCTATCAATACCCCACTCAAGTAAGACATTCTCAATACACTTTCCAATTGAATCTCCCGTATGATCAACTATTTGACTAAAGCTCAAAATCCTCTTCTGCAGCTGCCAATCATAATCAATAAAATGAGCAGTGACAACCATATAGTTTATATTTTGTATTGATGTACATGTGTCAGTGGTTAGACAAACCCTCGCCTTACTCTGATTAAAATACTCTGATTAAAATACTCATTCAACTTAATCTTCTCATCAATGTACAATTGATACAAATCTCTAACAATGGTTCTCCTAGATGGGAGATCAAATAAAGGACAAGGTTCGAAGCAAAACCTCCGGAATCCCCGATTCTCCACATATTTAAATGGTAATTCATCAAGTATCAACATCTCTGCTAAGACCCTCCTACATCTTAGTTTATCAAATAGAGCTTGAATTCTCTAAGGTTTCTGGACCCAATTCACTACTCCTTTCCACTGAACCCACATTAGGATCAATCTCCATCTATTAACAATTTCAAATACAAAGAAATAATAAGAATTTACACAGATTATGCACAAATTAAACTATATATATATATATATATATATATATATATATATATATATATATATATATATATACATATTGATCTTATACATAGATTATACACACTGTTATTTTATCTATCTATCTATATATATATATATACACACACACACAAGATTATTTAATGAATCTATATATATCTATACACACAGATTATACTCACGGTTATCAAACATGTATATCTATGTATAAGCGGCAAATTATACAAACATGTAAAATGCATATTAGTTTAAACTACACTCTTTTCATTTTTTTCTTTTTTGGCAATAACTGTACAAGTTAATTTGGTACACGTCAGTTCGACAAAACCTAAAGTACCAAATGTAAATTAATATAAGAAAGAAGTACTAAATGTAACTTTAGTGTGTTCCATTGGCTTGTAACATATTGAATAAGCAAGGGACAAATTACAGTAAAATTATCTTTAATCTTCTGAGTAAATTCCTTAACAAACACTCTCTTAACAAGAACTAAATGCATTTGACATCTATTAATGATGCAAAAATGCAAGTTAGTCAAAGTGCATATATCAACTAATAGAAAATTCAAAAAAAAAATGAACTAATCATATTGATATCACATGAACAACAAACCAAGGTTCGTATGGTACTTCTAGTGAGCCTGAAGGGACAACTAATTGGTAGTTTTATAAAATCCAGAGAACACAAGTAACCAAAATTCTCATATATCGATTCTCATATGTTAAAATTCTCATTTATCAACCCCAAAATAGAAAGTCTAAATCAAGCTTCGTTTTATTTTTGAAAGGCTGTAATATTATTGAAACAAAAACTAGAGGAACAAAACCCATAACCAGCGCAGCAGTTGTTAACCCACGAACTGAAAAACAGAAAGTCTAAATCAATTGTAGAAATCATATCGAATTCAACCCATCTGACTCATAATTAGACAGATCGAAAGCTAGAGTTTTGTGTACACTGGAATACAACAAGACAAAGAAGAGCACAAATACAAGACAGAGAAGGGATTTTTAAACCACAAACACTAACAAATCAAGCTTGGTTAAACCACAAATCAAAAAATCAAACACTAACAAATCAACAAATCAGTTTAGGACGAGTTTAAGAAGAATAAACTAACTAAATCAAAATTTACCTTTGTCTTGTTCAAGCAGATCCGAGAGTTGAAGAAGAGTAAATCATATGAGCTGAAGCTGGAAGGTTGGTGAATGGCGATGAAGATGACCAGTGAAACAAAAACAAAATATTAGGGTTCGTGGGTTAACAACATTACGGTAATATTTTCTGATTCGAAGAAAATTAAAAGAAGAAGAAGAAATTAGAAGAAAAAGAAGAGAAATTGACAAACCTTGTAGTTGTAGGAGCAGATCGGATGTTGAGGAATTGAGAAACAGAGCAGTTCAAACGTGTTGAGAAGGCTGGTCGTGAGTCCAGAGAGTTGAAGTTGAACTTGGCTGTTGGTCGTGTAAGTGGAGAGTAAAGAAGAAAATATTAGGGTTTTTTTTTACTTATATACCCGGTTTATTCGGTTCAAACCAGTTTTAAGAGGTTCAAACCGGTTTGAACCAATAATCAATTCAATTTTCAATTTTTAAACCGGTTTAAACCGAATTACCTTACTAATCGATTCGAATACTCTTTTTTCGGTTCGTTTCGGTTCGAATCGTAACTTAATGCCCACCCCTAGAAAATATGATCAAATTTTGGTAAGTTTATTATTTTTATGTTTTCCCCCCTCTAATATTTGTAGAGTTTTTTACTCACTGTAGATAGACAGATATTGTCTAGCACAGTGAGTACTTTTGTCCATATCTATCAGAGAGTGGTTTATCCCTTCTAATTTTTGTGGATTTTTGACTCACTGTAGATAGACAGATGTTGTCTAGCACAGTGAGTACTTTTACCCACATCTATCAGAGAGTGGTCATTGGAGTGGAATACCATCCCATTAATCTGGACTAAATATTAATAATTGGATCATATTCGAATTACCAACAGTGGATCCCTTAGCTTCAATTTTAATTTTAATTGATTTACACTTTATAACAAGCTTAGTAAATAATCTAGATAATTAATTCTATAAGGACAAGTGAACAACCTCTCTGTGGTTCGACCCGGTCTTACCGGTTAATTTATTACTATGACATTCTTATACTTGAGAGTATGAACACTTCTTTAGGACGTGTCAAGTTTTTGGCACCGCTGTCGGGGAGGTAAGTCCGCTTTTTCTTTGTAGAAGTAATTTTTTTTTTTTTAGTTTTACTATTTTTTTCTATCTTCTTTGTTCTTATTTTGTATTCAGTTTTGCATCACTCATCTCAATCATAAACTTCATCCACTTAAAAAAAAAAAACACTTGTAATCATTAATCATATTTTTGCATTTTAGTCATTCAACTTTTTTTATTTGCATTTTAGCTTAGATCTAGTTTGTATTTGCATATAGGTCATTTTATTTTTTTATTTTTGCTTATCAGTCTCTGTAATTATCATATTTTCACTTTAGTCCCTATATTTTTAATTATTTTCACTTTTACCCCAATACTTGTACATATTTACATTTACACCCCTAAAATTTTGCATCTTGTTATTTTTATCATTTTTTCTTTTATTTTCTTTATTTTTGTGTATTTCACCTCCATGAACTCTCACTAAATTTACATGAGACATTGGTCTCGAACATCTAGTGGTAGATTAATTAGGAGATCACAATCACCCACATTCACCAACAACATGACTGAAAACCCACGTAGACATCCAACAGGAAACCAAGACGAGAACCTTTTAGACAACCTTGACAACATATCTCAACATAGCAACCATCCGTCTTATGTTGACCTTGACCAACACATCAATCCAGATCCACCTAGAACTCTTAGAGACTACATAAACCCCACACGTACTGGAGCACCTTCATACATAGCTTTCCTACCAAATGCAACACACTTTAATTTTAAACCGGGAATCATTCAACTTTTATCTAATTTTCACGGTCTTGATTATGAAAACCCATATTTGCATCTTAGGGAGTTTGAGGAAGTCTGTAACACTTGCACTGACCAAAATGTTAGTATGGATATAATCAGGCTTAAGTTTTCCCTTTTTCCTTAAAAGATAAAGCTAAAACTTGGTTACAAAACCTTAGGTCAGGATCAATTCAAACTTGGAATGACATGCAACAGCAGTTCTTAAAGAAATTTTTCCCACCTCATGGAACAAACTCTCTTAAGAGGCAAATCACTTCACTTGCCCAAAAACCTGGGGAAACACTTTACCAATGTTGGGATAGGTTGAAAGAGTTGTTAAATGTCTGTCCATATCACGGTTTTGAAACATGGAGGATTGTGTTACATTTCTATGAGGGAATCACACCCCAAAGTAGACAAATCATTGAAATGATGTGTAATGGGGAGTTCAGTGACAAAAATCCTAAAGAAACACTTGAATACCTTGACCATATTGTCGAAAGTGCTCAAAATTGGGACACCATTGGTTCCTATGAGTCCATGAGCAAACCACAACCATCTCCATCTAGTGGAGGCATTTACAATCTTAGGGAAGATCATGACCTTCAAGCTAGATTCGTATCCCTAGCTAGGAAAGTTGAAGCTTTAGAAACTAAAAAAGAGTGAACATGTAAAATCTATACAAGAAATCGCATGTCATGTATGTGATTCTGATGATCATATCACTCATAGTTGTCCAACTTTGCCAGCCATAAAAGATTACCTTCATGAACAAGCCAATGTTTGCACACTTTCAACAAGCCAAATTCCAACCCATAGTCACAAACCTACAATCATGGTTGGAGAAATCATCCAAACTTTAATTTGAGGAATAACAATCAAGCCTAGTCTTCACAACCACCAGGTCCATCACATCCACAAACACACCAGAATTTCCAAAACCCTCAAGGTTATGCACCTTATGTCCCACCATCTAGGAAAAACCTTGAAGACACGTTGCACTCATTCATTGAGAAGCAAGAATCCATTAAAAGCCAAATTGCACAAACCTTGATAGATGTTAACGATACTTTGGCAAAGATTGCTTCTTCACTCACCACACACGAAAAATATAAGTTTCCATCTCAACCACAACCAAATCCCAAGAGTCAATCAAGTTCCTATGACAATAACCAACGCCCAGACCAAGTCAAATCAATTACCACTCTTCATAGTGGTAAAGTCATCAAAAAACCTATTCTTGAATCTTGTAAAAATGATGATGAGTCATTTTCGAAGGGCAAGGAAGGGGTTAACGAAACCACTGTTAACGAAGAAATAATTGAATCCCCACTTACACTTCCATATCCTCAGACTCTTAAAAATTCACAGAAATTGATGCATCCCCTAGAGATTTTTGAAATTTTCAAACAGGTAAAGATCAATATCCCTTTGTTGGACGCAATCAAACAGGTACCTTCCTATACCAAATTTTTGAAGGATCTGTGCACTATGAAAAAAAAGCATCAGGTAAGAAAGAAAGCCTTTATGGCTGAACAAGTAAGTTCCATTCTTTACAACAAAAATGTTTTGAAATATAAAGATCCTAGTTGTCCTACTATTTAGTACATAATTGGTAACTGTAAAATTGAGCATGCTCTATTTGACCTTTGTGCTAGTGTAAAATTGCTCCCATACTCAGTTTATCAGCTATTTAAACTTGGTGAGTTAAAGTCGACTTCAACCACACTTTGTCTTGCTGATAGGTCAATTAAAATACCAAAAGGAATAGTGGAAGATGTGTTAGTACAAGTCGATAAATTTATCTACCCAGTAGACTTTATTGTCTTGGAAACACAACATGTTGTTAATGAGCACAAATCAATTCTTGTTATATTGGGCCGACAATTTGTAGCTACTGTTAATGCCTTGATTAATTGCAGGAATCGAATAATGAGCATGTCTTTTGGAAATATGAAAATTAAGCTTAATGTTTTCAACATGTCTAAAGAACCATTTGATGATGAAAATGAAGATGAAGATGTAGATATTATTGAAACCATTGTTGAAGATCATGTTCAAAATGATTCTTTTAACTCATCTGAAATTTGTTTGAGCAATTCACCTGAGTCAAGCATGCATTCACATCTTGATGATTGTTTGCAGGTTGTCGAAGAAGAAGGAGACACTTCAGATTTTGAAGAATCGGAACAAACAGATGACGTGCCAGAAGAAAAAGCACATCAATTGGATTTGAAGCCCTTACCAGAAAGACTTAAATATGCTTACCTTAGAGATAACCAGACCTACCCAATGGTAATCTCTTCTAACCTCACAGAAGGTAAGTTGTTACATGTTTTAAAGAAAAATAAGAATGCAATTGGTTGGACTTTGAAAAAATTGAAAGGTATTAACCCATTGATTTGTTCACATCGAATAAATTTAGAGGAAAATGCTAAAACATATCGACAACCCCAAAGAAGACTTAACCCACACATGAAAGAAGTTTTCAAGACCGAAGTCCTTAAATTACTTGATGTGAGAATTATCTACCCTATCTCTGATAGTAAGTGGGTGAGTCCTACACAAGTTATGCCAAAAAAATCTAGAATCACTGTTATTAAAAATGAAAAGGGTGATTTAATTCCAACTCGTATTCCATCTAGTTGGCGCAAGTGCATTGATTATAGAAAATTAAATGATGCCACTAGAAAAGATCATTTTCCCCTTCCATTCCTTGACCAAACTTTAGAAAGAGTAGCAGGACATCCCTACTACTGTTTTCTTGATGGGTATTCAGGATACTTTCAAATTCCCACTGCATTAGAAGACCAAGAAAAAACCACATTCACATGTCCCTTTGGAACCTTTGCATTTAGAAGAATGTCATTTGGTTTGTGTAATGCTCCGGCCACATTTCAACGATGCATGCTAAGCATTTTTAGTGACATGATTGAACATTGTTTAGAGGTCTTTATGGATGATTTAACTGTGTTTGGAAATTCTTTTGATGAATGTCTAAATAATTTGGAAAGAGTCTTGAAACATTGCATAGAAAAAGGACTTGTGCTTAACTGGGAAAAGTGTCATTATATGACCACATCCGGAATTGTTTTAGGTCATGTTGTGTCATCTAAAGGAATCGAGGTTGATAAGACAAAAATTGAAGTCATTTCAAAGTTACCATCACCACAAACAGTCAAAGATGTGCGGTCATTTTTAGGGCATGCAGGATTTTATAAGAGGTTTATTAAAGATTTCAGTGTCATATCTAAACCACTTTGTAACCTCTTATTAAAAGATGCAAAGTTTGAATGGACACAAGAGTGTCAAGAGTCCTTTAAAAAGATAATTGACCTTTTAACATCTGTTTCTATCATGCAATCCCCTGATTGGTCATTGCCTTTTGAATTGATATGTGATGCGAGTGATTTTGCTGTTGGAGCTGTCTTAGGACAGAGAAGAGAAGGTAAGCCTTTTGTGATTTATTACGCAAGTAAAACTTTGAATAGTGCACAAATGAATTACACCACCACCGAGAAAGAATTACTTGATGTGATATTTGCATTGGATAAATTTCAGTCATACTTGATTGGCACTTCAACCATTGTTTTTACTGATCACGCTACTTTGAAGTATTTAATGTCTAAACAGGATGCAAAGCCAAGATTGATTCGTTGGATTTTGTTGCTACAAGAATTCAAACTCACAATCAAGGATAAAAAAGGAATGATGCCACTCGATTGGAATGCACAGGACAAAAAGAAATTTTTGACCGAGGTAAAACGTTTTTACTGGGATGACCCGTACTTATTCAAGTATTGTCCTGATCAAATTGTTCGACGGTGTATTCCAGACAATGAGGTAAGTAGTGTCATTGAATTTTGTCATCCTGAAACAAGTGGTGGTCATTTTTCGTCAAAGAAAACGGCTGCAAAAATCTTGCAGTGTGAATTTTATTGGTCCACCTTGTTTAAAGACGTGCATGCATTCTGTAAAACCTGTGAAAATTGTCAAAAGTTATGATACATTTTCAAGCGAAACATGATGCCTTAAAACCCCATTCTCGTCATTGAAATATTTGATTGTTGAGGAATTGATTTTATGGGTCCATTTCCACCGTCATTTGGATTTTTTTACATTTTGGTTGCCGTTGATTATGTGTCAAAATGGGTCAAGGCAATTCCTTGTCGAAATAATGATCACAAAATAGTGATCAAGTTTTTAAAGAAAAATCTTTTGAGTCGATTTGAAATCCCTCGTGCCATTATCAGTGATGGAGGCAAACACTTTTGTAACAAACCTTTTGAGTCTTTAATGAAGAAATATGGAGTCACACACAAAATTGCTACACCATACCACCCTCAAACAAGTGGTCAAGTTGAGTTAGCAAATAGGGAGATAAAACATATCTTGCAGAAAACGGTTAACTCTGATCGAAAAGATTGGTCTATTAGACTAAATGATGTACTTTGGGTTTACCGCACTGCATTAAAAACATCTTTGGGTATGTCTCCTTATCGTTTAGTTTATGAAAAACCTTGCCAGTTACCTGTTGAACTTGAGAAAAAAGCATATTGGGCCGTTAAAGCTTTCAATTCTAACCTAAATGATGTTGGTGAATTGCGCAAGTTGCAATTAAATGAACTTGAAGAATTAAGAAATGATGCATATGAAAATGTAAAAATTCTTAAAAAAAAATCTAAAACCTTTCATGACAGACGAATTTTAAGAAGATCATTTGAAGTTGGTCAAAATGTTTTTCTTTATAATTCTCGACTTCATTTATTTCCTAGCAAATTGAAATCAAAATTGAGTGGTCCGTTTGTTGTGAAACACGTGTATCCATATGGTGCCCTTGACATTGAGAATTCTAAGAATGGTAATGTGTTTAAAGTAAATGGACAACGTGTGAAACCTTTTTTAGAAAATACAGATTTTCAAAAAGACTCTGCGGTCCTTTTTGACCCTTGTTACAAAGGTGAGTAAACAAATCTTTTGCTTTTGAATTTATTTGTGTTTGCAATTATTATTTTTGTTTTTGTTTGCTTTTATGTTTTGAATTTTTGTAGGATTAATTTCTAGGTTCAATTTTTTCTTGGTGTGTTTTGCTATTAAACCCCGGTTAAGTGGCGGATAACGGTACTACCTGACAATTCAAGTCGGTTTAATTCAGTTTTCCAAATAACTGATCCCCAAAACAAGGCATGGATGAAATTTTCACAAACTTGCGAAAATATTTTCCATCGTTGTCCCAAAATGTTCTGAAAAAAATTTACAAAGCACGTTCCGAAAGATTACGCTTACTGATGATAAACAACATTCCTATTGAAATTCGCTGGTTGATCGAAGTTAAGGTACGTCTAGCAGGTGAGTCTGTTGATTCATTTATATCTTACATGCCTAGTTTTGGAAGAAGTAACCTTGCAAAAAAAAATGAAGAGCTAAGAAGTTAGGGGTTACTTATCACAAATGTGCACGTACAACTTGCAACACATGTGGTCATTCTTTAGGAATGGTGTCTAATAATTAGGAAGATAAATTTTATTCATTAGGCATGGTTTGCCTAGGGAGTCATTGGATAATATCCTAACGACTCTTGATGCACATCCTAGTGGATATGTGCAAATGGCAATTGACCGATTATGACCATAATTTCAAAAAAAAAACATACACAATATAGTCTTGGGAATCTGACTTTAAAAGACCATGTTTGCCAATTTATAAGAAAATTGGATGGGAAGCATATCCCCGACCCATAGAGGGCGTTGAAGCCGTTTCTGAACGTAAAACCAGAGAAATATGTGAGCCACAATCACAACTACCGAATTTTGTTGTCTTTCAAGTTGTTCAGGTGATATCTTCTAAACCTTACCTCTTTCTACTGACATTGGGGACAATGTCTCGTTCTGGTTGAGGGGGAGGGGATAGTTGATTCAATAACTTTTGTTTTTCAAAAAAAAAAAACTAACTTCTGACCATTTTTTGTAAATATGGTCGAGTAAGGAGATCTTTTAGACACTTCTGAGACCCATCTTTGTAGCTCTGATGCATATGTTTTTCCTCTCTTCTGAATATTCAAATTTATAAACTCTCCATTGTGATATCATTGACTAATCCTTTTGTTCATTAAGTCATCTTGAGAAATTTTTTCGAACTATTCTAGACACACACGCACATTGACACGTGATTATGTGCAGTAAGTTGAGATTTTACGATATTTATTTCTGAAACATTATTCAAGGGTAACAACCGAAGGCAGTGGTCTTGTTTAAAAATATATTTAGTAATAGTAATAATAATAATAATAATTTTGTGTGTTGTGACCAAAGCTCTTACTTAGTAGCCGGGCCTCATGCCTCAGTAAGCATAGAGTGTTCGCGTAAAACGGTGGAGTCTAGATAAGAATAAAGTGCAGTTATGTAGCCTATTTAACTCGAGCAATTAAGTCCGAGGGGTGCTTTAACACCTAATTCCCTAAGATCAACTGGTTTGGGGTTTGGGAGTCATCGACTCAAAGGTCGTTACACGGGTTAAAAAGAAAGCTTAGGGGAATTGTACTAAAAAAAACAACATTTGCAATCCGAGTAATTAAGCCCGTATGAGTGTTTTAACACTTAATGCCCTAAAGCCAACTAGTTTGGGAGTCATTGGACTAAAGCTCGCTACATGGATTAAAGATGGAATGTTTGTTTCCAATTTTGTTTTATTAAAAAAAAAAACCAAAAAGAAAAAAGAAATAAAAAAAAGAAGAAATAAAACTACTACCTAAAGAAGAAGCCCTGATGAGATTTCGGAATGAAAATGTTGTTTGATTGCAATTGAATCTCATAGTTATTGTGTTGATCTTTATTGAGCACAAGAAAGTTTGATTGATAGCTCAATTGATGACCGGTGGTCAAAGGGTAAGAAAAGAGGTATGGGGGGGTTTGTCTATTTGGTAGTTTAGAGATTTGAATTTGAGTTTTTACTATTTTTCGCTTTGATTGCTAGGGACTAGCAATAAGCTGGTTGAGGGGTGTGATTAAAACTTAAAGGTGTATGTTTACTAAGGGATAATATCATCATTTTACACTTCCAATATGATTAATTCCCCAATTTAGACATAATTTCGTTCTTTCGCTTAAATGAATGTGTTGTGTAGTAATCAGTGTATTTTTCTTTGTATTTCAGAGGTAATTCGATCAATTCAGAATCATGGAGAAATCAGATGGCAAAACAAACATCGTTTTCAAGTTTAGAACGTCAAAAAACCTTAGGAAGACCACGAAGGGTATTTTCATAATTTTGACTATTCACTGTTCACAGTGGGCTTTCACTGTTTATAGGTGACTTTTACTGTTCACAATTGACTTTCACTGTTCACTCACGGATACGCTACTATTCACTGTTCACTGTTCACTATTCACTTCACGGATGGGTTACTGTTCACTGATGACATGGTGAAATCTGGACGTTCCATTTTAAATTCATCCGATGGTCAATTTTCATCCGTATTTTGTATAAATAGGGGGCCTCTCCCCCCTAATTTTGATATTCTGAATCCAAATCTAATGTTAGATTTGTGAAATTCTCTCTCTTTTGTTCTCAAATTCTCAGTTTAAATAAAATAGTTATTTTCTAGTTAAATTATGTCAGACTAATTTTATATAGCTGGGGCCAAAGGTGATACTGTTGGTATGGAAAATATGATCTAATTTTGGTAAGTTTATTATTTTTATGTTTTCTCCCCTCTGATATTTGTGGAGTTTTTGACTCACTGTAGATAGACAGATATTGTCTAGCACAGTGAGTACTTTTACCCATATCTATCAGAGAGTGGTTTATCCCCTCTAATCTTTGTGGAGTTTTGACTCACTGTAGCTAGACAAATGTTGTCTAGCACAGTGAGTACTTTTACCCACATCTATCAGAGAGTGGCCAGTGGAGTGGAATATCATCCCATTAATCTAGACTAAATATTAATAATTGGATCATATTCCAATTACCAACAGTGGATCCCTTAGCCCCAGTTTTAATTTTAATTGATTTACACTTTATAACAAGCTTAGTAATTAATCTAGATAATTAATTCTATAAGAACAAGTGAACAACCTCCTTGTGGTTCGACCCAGTCTTACCAGTTAATTTATTACTATGACACTCTTATACTTGGGAGTATGAACACTTCTTTAGGAAGTGTCATCCTGCTTACACCCATACCAAACGAGTATGATTCTGCTTCTGGAATAACCCATGTTGTGGCATTATCAGAATCATCTGGAGTTACATTAGCCTGTACCTCGGAGGTCCCAGCTATATCTGGTGCACTGAAACTAAATCTGTGTACATGTCTTACACGTCTTTCCGTTTGGACAGGTTCTTCATCATTCTGATTGTCCTTTACATTTTCTACAGAATTGAAATTGCCCTCATTATCCACCTCATGAATCACCCAAACATTCAGTGTTGTATTCTGCTCATTGTTGATGTCATTGTAGATCTCATTGTATTGGTGGTTGTACTGTCTACCATTCATCTCAATTTGACAACCAAATACATCGTCGAATTGAGGTCTCGGTATATTATCATGGGCGGCTACTTCCGGTGGGATACACACATATGTTTTCCGGACACTCAATCTCACTTTTTCTGTGAACAACTAGTTGCTTCCACTTGACGATCGAAATTGTTGGGTGTTATCACGATCAAGGAAATCTTCACCAATGACACCTCCTGCTGGCCTCTCGATTAGACTCACACATACTTGAGGGATCACCCTATCTTTCCCTAGCATAAATGTACGACATGTAGTCACAGGAACAATTGATAGAGACTGTAGATTGGCATTGTATTTGTTCTCATCAAACTTCACAATGGTTTGCACGATCGACACCAGTTCTTCGTAACTCAAATTCTTTGACAGATACAAACCTTGGTTATCAGAACCTAAATATCTCTGATTTTCATCGGGTAATTGCTCCCATCGACCGTTGTAAGATATGACTATTCTCACTCTATCTATTATCCTGTCAAAACTATCATCAAAAACCATTATTAAGAAATAAATATTTAATATTAAATTTACAATTATAAAGGATTAAACAAAAATAAAAAATGTAAGCGATCAAGCTTTTTTTTTACTGATCGAGCCATTTTTGTACATGCTGGAGCCATTTTTGTACATGATCGAGCTTTTTCTAACGGGATCGAGCTTTTTTGGTTCAAGACCGAGCTCTATTTGTACATCATCGAGCTTTTTTTCATATGACTCGAGCTTTTTTCAAATATGGCTCGACCTTTTTATTTTAGGGATCGAGTTTTTTTGTGAGGGATCGAGCTTTTTTTTGTGAGGGATCGAGTTTTTTTTGTCAATGATCGAGTTTTTTTTGTCAATGACCGATTTTTTTTTTTAGGGATCGAGTTTTTTTTCTAGAGGGATCGATCTTTTTTTTTTTACATATCCACCATCTATTTTTTGGATCGAGCTTTTTTTCAAATGTTTCGAGCTTTTTTTAAATGCTTTCCAGCTTTTATGCTGCCCAAGATTTTAAACTTGTTTGCACCCTTCAACTCAACTCGGCCAAATATATATACAAAAAAATATGCATACATGTTCATTCATTATTTTTTAAAAGTTTACAACTCCCAGACATAAACAAAAAAAATTGAAACAACATGTACATAGAGTGTTATACCACACAGAAATACAAGAAAAAATGGAAATGAATATCAAAAATATTAATTTACCTTCTTGTGCAATATCTGGAATGGAGCTCGTTTTCTGAAGAAACAATGGAGTAGTTGATTGATTTTTATACAACTTTTTTGGACGACAGCTTTTAAAGGATAAATAATCGATTATTTAAGGGCAATTTCGGTAGCTCACCATAATAGGTACCTTTTAAACTTAACTTATTATAACGGTGACATCACTACAACGGACCAAAAAAAAGGTTACATTCCTCACCATTTCCACTATATATATTTGGGATATGCTATACGTATATAAACATATTAAATATAATTATTTGTTTCAAAAATCAAAAGAAAAAATTAATTCCCAAAAAATATCTAAAATAAATTAATGACATCTTTTTATTTACAAAAATGTCACTTATTGGATGAAAATAGATGAAATTGGATAGAATGGTCATTAGTGTAACATTGTTTACCAAAAATGGTCATTGTTTACCAAAAATGGTCATTGTTTAACTAATTCCCCATTCGGTGGACATTTTGATAATTGTGGCAAGAGTTGATGGTCAATGGGGTAATTATCCCTTAAATTAAATTAGCATAACAAGGAGTAGTAATGGGAGGAGGTTCCAGGAAGCAAATCTTGAAGCCGTTTTCCTGCTGCTTTTACTAAAAGTGCTTTTTGTTAATCCAGTCATCTTCTCTCCTTCAAAAACAACAATTAATACACAGAGAACATGTACATCAGACAAGGAAGAATATATATATATATATATATATATATATTGAACTTGTGGAAAGCTGAAGCAAATTTTACAAGAATAAAATTGTAAATTTAACTTGAATCAAGAAAGAAAAAAGGGGTACTCAAGGACGAATAATTTGGATAGTATGTTGTGTGCTGATCTACCTGAGACTCAAAAAGATGTGTTTTCTCTGCAAGTAAAATTGCTAACTTATAACAAAATCCTGCACGTTTAACGTACTTGTAAGGTCTGGCTAGTGTAAACTCTTAGAATTTAAGTATTTAACTTAATGATATTTAAGCTCGCACGAAAAAACATACACGATTCTCAATTCTCCATACTGTACCAGAAACCTGTTGATATTTGAGCTTCATAGGAATTAAGATCCTTTTCCAATTCTTTCCTTCATTTTGGTATTTGGAAAGTAGAAATAAATTGAAAAAAAAAATAGGGATGTGCTTATAAATTGAGAATGAAAATGAAAGGAAATCAAATTTCGTCGGAAAGAGAATCGAGAAAAAATATATTTACTAACCGAAAATTTAATAACAAATTACTAATATTATGTGAACCCAAAAAACAAATCATGAATTAAGTTTCTACTTAAATGGGGAATTAAGTTCATTTTCCAATTTAACTCATTCCTTTTGATTTTCACCTTTTTATTCTTATTAGTTTAATTACGGGCCTTTTGGAGTGAAAATTTTGTTCCTTTTTCAGCGGTAGGTCTATGTATATTGAATGAACACTAATCACAAATCAATAAAAAAAAATTCCTTTGTTAGGACTTTCGATCATTAAACACTCCCTAAAGTAAATCTAGAAGACAATAACACGTAGTTCAAACTAGATTATTAAGAGCGTCTCCGATGTAAATATGCATTTGGAGAAAATTATACGATAGATAGTTAAAAAGTTAGAAAAACTCTCTCTAATACAATCATCTGACTTCAATATGGATATGATGTAGCAAACAAAAAGTTAGAAATTATGGAGTTGAGTTTCTAATTGTAGAAACTCTCCTAGAAATGCTGACTAGGATTTCTAACTAATTCAACCAATAATATTAAAACTCATTTAATTGTAAACTAAAAGAGGAGAGAGAATGTAATAATTGTTTTATTATGATTGGTCATAAAATGGATGTATATTTGACTTTATATAATTGTATTGGAGATATGAATATGTATTTCTCTATTTTTATTAAGTGGATCCAAAATAAATAGAAATACTAATTTGAGACCATTTAGAAACTCAAAATATATATATTTGTATTGGAGATGCTCTAATATGACCCATATCATAGGAACCCTTTTATTTGCACCACAACAACCGACTTTTTAATATTACATAATACTTTATCCAAATCTGATATCCAAATAATATGAGATTATTATAATCTATTTATTTAAATTGTATTAGATTTATAATATTTAAATGAATGGATTATATTAATACCATATCGTTTAGATACCAAATTTAAATAAAATATCATTGCTCCTGTATAAATGATAAATCTAACAATACGTCAATATACAACTTCAATAAATAAATGAAAAACTAGCGTAGAAACCACTCAGGAGGCACTCACACAGTCACACTTGAAGCTGACCACCTGCCAAAGAGGAAAAAAAAAAAAGAGAAGAAATTCAGTTTGGGGCTTCGGGCCCCAAATATCACCATAACCACTCAAAATTAATAATCTAGTTTTCATCATGTTTGTCTTATATATTTTTCAGAAAACGTACATTTTTCATTTCTTGTTTGCCTTCCAAACAGAAACAACGACATTGAATTGATAGCTTGCTCTTTCGACCTTTTCAATAAATAATTTGTGCTTTTAAAAGGCAAAAAAAAACAATTCGTATTTTTTTATGTATTTAAAATATCAAACATAGATAACATTATTGTGGAAATTCTATTTTTTTTTTATTAAAGGATATTATGAAGTGAGGTGGCTGGTGGCATGATAGTTGATACATTTGTTTTTTTTTTTTTTTAAAGTGCACAATTCAGTCCATAGCTAAAAGATTGGATTAAAAAAAAATCTTATTAGCATAAAACAAAAGGATAATGCATGGAAATATAATATAAATTGCTAAAAAAATCATTATATATTTTTTTTTTTGAGAATGTTAACACTAGCAACAATCTGTTCCTGTTGGGTGCTCTTGCCCTCTCTGGGGTTGTTTCCCCTTTCTTGTTTCTGCTGTTTCGGCCTCTTTGCCTTAATAAATTAGATGTTCAAAAGAAAAATAAACACCATTTAAAATGCAACTCCCACTTAAAAGGAGGGATCTCCCTACATTTTTCAATGTAAGAGGTAAACTGCTCACATTTTGTGTTTTAATAGGTAAATATGAAATCATATTTACATTACAGGGTTTAAACCCGGTAACAGATTGGCCACTAAACAAGGGATCCTTGTCAAAACTTCTCCATAATCAATGGTCCATATACAACGCACTGATATAAAACGCACTGAGAAAAACCACTATATATATATATTCAACATGCTCCTATCCGGCTATCTGCAACTTTCTAAAAGAAAATGAAGTTTTACCCTTAAGGTACGTTTGGTATGGAGATGAGGTATGACAATATGAGACTTGATAGGTTGTTCTATATTGTGTTTGGAAGGTCTTAACAAAACTATAAACGGTACTATTATACGTTTAGTATGACTGAGACAAACCGGAACAAGAGGTTCAAATGACCAGAGTACCCCTTTTATATATATGACAACATAGACTATAATATTATATATAATAATATATATATGATATATAATATTAAATATTATTTATGTATAATATATATATATGATAAAATAAACAATATTATTATTATTATTATTATTACTGTTGACGTCGATTTCTGGATTGTATCAGAAAAGCCAACAAGGATTGGATTTCGGCTATTAATTCAAAGAGAAAGAGATTCAGAGAGAGTAACGAAGACACAAGTTTTACATGGTAAAACTCCGATGACCGGAGAAACGTCAACGGGTGGTTGAAGGATCAACCAAGCCAAAATCCACTATAAAAATATGATGTTTACAAGCTCTCGATCTCTCTTTCTTCTCTCTGTATTTTTATGTTGTTTGTTGTGTATGCTATATTGCCTATATCTTTTTTGAACGAGATTATGGGTCTATTTATATGTTTATAGAACCCTAATCTGCCTTGTACAAGTAATACATGATCTTCGTATTTAATTGTGATTCGGTTACTTGCTTGAGGTTGATTTGTCTTCTTTCCTGTTTCGGAATCTTTTATGGAAATCGAGTGAGATTCTAGTAGTGCAGTTTTATTTGGACTTGTTTCCTTATAAGAATATAGTCTTTGCAGCAAAATCAAGTTGTTTCCTGATTAAGAATTTTTCTAGCTCAGTATTTTGCTCTCTTTAGGATTCTTCCTGATGGATATCTTCGCGTATTTAATTACTTAATCCGTGTGAATTAAGCATCAAGTTTCTTGTTCGGGTCGCATTTATCCCGAGTAAGAATAACACTTGTTGGTCCCGAGTAGTGCCGTTTAAGCCCGAGTAGAATATGTTTTTTGATTAATCCCGAGTACTTTTAATCGATTCAGAGTAATTTAGTTGATCCCGAGTAGGTCTTGCCATGCTACTTGTTTACTCGGGCTTTCTTCTCTTTAATGATGCCTCGTAGGATATTTCCTGAGTGTCCATTTGGGCGTCCACCTGACAATTTTCTCCTTCCTGTCAATGACATGTATGCTTGGTAAAAATTCACATACGACAATTATTATTATATATAAAAGATATATATATATATATTAAAGATTACTACATGTACAATAAATCACATATATATATATAATATTTAATATTTATATATATATATATATTATAAATAATAATAGTGTTTAATATATATACAATATATATATATATCATATATATTATGTGTTTATATATATATATATATATATATATATATTATAAATAATAATGGTGTTTAATATGACTTGTATATATATAATATATAATAATATAATTTATTGGATATGATTGTAATTATTTGAAAATTTAAAAGGTAAATTGATCTTTTTGACATTTGTCTCATGTCATGGGACAAGTTGTTATAGGGTTTTGGGTGGGATAATTTTTTTATGATTTTGACTTCATATTGTCTCGTATTGTCCCATGTTAAGGATGCGTCAAACGTGGGACAATAACAAATTGTCTCATGTTGTCATATCCTGTCTCGCGTACCAAACGTACCCTTATCGATAGCTATAGTTTTTGACATAGTAGTAATTACTTTGATCATAAACAATGAGGTTCTTCATTTGAGTCTAGGGATAACTATGGGTTGGGTTCGGGTTGGGTCCTACCAGACCCAAATCCATAAAAAAAAATGGACCCGGACCTAGACCCATATCCAAACCTATGAAAAATTTCGAGTTTGGGTTAGGGTTTGGACCCACTGGTCGTAAGCAGACCCAGACCCGACCCAAGGAACCGTGAAATTTCATGGGTCCAGGTCTAGACCCGCGAACCCGAATGTGAATCAAAGGTTGACAAAAAAATGACAACGTGTACTTCACTATGATGAGAATGTCATTCTTCAAGCACTAATCTTTAGTTTCCATTTTCAGGCACATTTGTCTACATCACATATGGAAAAATCAGAAAACATAATTATCAACAAAAAAGTCCATCATACTCTAATTTGAGTCTAATTTGAGTCGTCTTTGTCTCTGACATGAAAAAAAAAAAAAAACTAAGATGAAACCATTAGGTTGAACAAATAATTAAAAAAAAACAAACAAACAACCGGTAGAATCTAAGAAACACCAAAACCTACAAAAAATCCCCAAATCTTGATCCGTATACTAGAAAGTTGAAAAAAATAAAACAAGAAAAAAATAATAATAAATAACAATCCGATAAAGAATCTACTTTACATAGGGATAGAATAAACAATCCAAAACATAAAACGATAAGATTTATACGAAATCCAGATTTTTCATTACATATATAGGACAAGCATTTCATTAAAAAGTAAATAAGCAACACCAACCTAAAATGAACCCTAAATCAAGAAAACAAGATTATGAATAACACTAAAATCATGATAATCGTAAAAGATTCCAAAATTTACCTGAATCAAAGGCAGTCTAAGACGAATTCGCGAGAGAGATTGAATTTTCGGTCAAGATTTTGAAGAATCTATCAGTTTTGGGGTTTGTTCTTTGAGACCTTCAAAAGGTGGGAAAAAGAAATAAGAAAAAGAAGAAAAGAAAATCACAACAGGAGACAGGATGGTCAGAAATCTGGTATAACAGAAGAAGAATGTTTGATGTATGAAAGAAGAAGAAGAAGAAAATAAGAAAATAAGACTGGTGTATGCAGTAACAAGAGAAGAAAAGAAGAAATTAGGTTTAGATAGTAAAACGACAGTGTTTTGTACTAATCGAGTCCATGGGTCCGGGTCTGGATCCGGGTTTTTAACTCAAACCCAAACCTGATCCAACCCGAACTCAAATCGGGTATGTTATTTTGGACTCATACCCGACCTGTGACCCGAATATAAAGACTCGTACCCGACCCGTAACCCGAATATAAAGACCCGTACCCGACCCATATGGTTCGGGTTCTGTTCAGTTCTCACAGGTTCGAGTACAATTATCATCCCTATTTGAGTCCCAGCGTCATTCCTAGATAGGAGAAAATCTTACTCTGACCGTATTGTGGAGTAGTACACTTGAGACCGGAAATATGTCATATGGTTACTAAATGTCATATCTGATCAATGGTTGAATGCATCATTCAACAATGTACCGGTACTTTGAAGATATTCTCCCTTGCTAGGGGATCGTTCCAACTCGGTCTTTGTTTAGCTTAAACATTTGAATGACGACGAAAGCTTAATTTTATATGATTATTATATATATATATATATATATATATATATATATATATATATATATATATATATATGATAATAAATTACAAAAAAACAAAATCTTAATGGAGGGACAGGGGCTGCTTCTATCACTAAACACAACTGATCTTTCAGAAAATCTTTTGCCAAAATCTTCTAAAAATTATTGAATAATGGTAGTGGTTATGATCTTTAACATGTCCCTACATCTTCTTTAAAGGCACATGAAACATGGTTAAACATGAGGGCTTCTGTTTAGTAATAAATCCATTTTTTTTTTTCATTTTGTCGTATAATTTTAATTCAATAACTAGTTTATTAATGGGCCATAATCAATTAATCATACAATTTTAGTAAGGTTATTAGAGTCCAATGATTTAGAGAAACTATTATTTTTGTTAAGGGGTCCACTGCTATGAAAAACAAAAATACAACTAATAGGGGTCATGGAGAAGAAGCTTTTTGAGAGTAGGAGGGCCTCTTCTATGGAAAATGTCTCATCATTAATATTTAATAGATTGGCAAACTTTGCTGAACCATGCACATTACTGTTGGCATTCCTAGGAACATATACAACATGTCATGTCTAGAATGACCTCTTCTAAATCGATCGATAATATCCTTAATAATGAAATAAATAATAATTCTCTAATTATAGTGATCATGAAAAAAAATCAACATTTTAGTTTGGCGATAATATCACAAAACCAGTTCTGTAACTTTGGATCCAGAATATATATCATCGGTCATTACCAAAACGAAATTAATAGACATAAAAGTTGAGTTGATAAAAATCCTTAACTTGTACAAAAAAATTAATTTTAATTTCAAAACCCTTATTAGAAGACAAACAAGCCTTACGTTTTAGTTCAATATAATAAATTCAGTAAGCTTTATATAATTTATGATTATCTATTCCCCACATATGTTTGTAAAATATGAACGGTGATATTTGAATCTCTTACCATTTATGTGGAAAGAATGTACACGGCTAGTCATACTAAAATGTGATAGTCTTTAGAGAATATATATGTACCCAAAATGTATATATATATAAGAAATTAAAAAAAATGAAAATGGCATTGAGTTTTACAGGTCCTTTATAAAGTACATGACATGGACATCATATGCAAGAAAACAACAATAAGCAAATAAAATAAATATCATATATAGTACAGAGTCGATTTCTCTCTGTTATGCTGTTCACCAATCTTTTTCAAATTAAATGATTTGATTAAGTATATATATAAACGTGATTTGAGATGCTGATCTCCTCTCCCTGCCACTCTTTATAACTACTTCATCAAATAGTTCATAATATTATAATACGTTTAAAAATAGTGAAAGTGAATATATATATAAAGAAATTTTCTAATGTTTAATAGTTGAATTCTAACAAAATTAATTTTCACTTTCAAGTGTCGAGAAATAAATTTTTTGCTGTAGATATCTTATTGTATATACATGTTAATATAAATAAATATGTAATACATTTTTCCAATATTTAAATTTTCTAATATTTTAGATGAATTTATATTTTCTATATCTTTAAATTATATTATCAAAGCATTAATATTATTTAAGTAATAATAATAATATTTTATCATTTATTTTAATTAAGTTTTTTGTATTTATTTTAATCAATTTTATTTAAATAAGACAAAATTAGAAGTATTAATATACTATTATAAATTTAGTGAAAAACAAATATTAGGTATGATCGCGAAAGAGATCAATTTGGTCACTTACGAAAGTTATAGACTTATTTAGAACTTGTAATATATATATATGAGAATCAAGTTGGTACAAAAATGAAATATCACAAATTGCTCGAAATTAAGGAAAACGTATGGGACTTATCTGATAATTGCCCAGACTTTTCTTTTATAAATAGCATGAGTTATTTGCCATCCATGCATTCCACAGAGGTGATAGTTAGGTGTCAGACAATAATACTGCAAACATGAAAGCTCTCTTTGTTGCTCTCTCTACACTGTCCTTGCTTCTTCTGGTATGCATTTCTTTTACATGTTCAAGAAATTAATTAGATTATATCTGCTAATTTATCTACATGGACTCTATATATATTTTGAAAGTTACAACCGCTGGCGAGATACTAGCTACTACTCCCACATAGAGGAGACGGTATCCACACTTGGGATTAATGGCCATTAATGGCTAAGGAGGGATAAATAATATATATACATACACCCTAGACGTTGAACCGTGGTGGTGGAGGCTCCAAGGGAGAGTCCAACCACATTGGCAAGAGCCCTTGTGCTACATGGACTGTATATATAGTTCTAATGTTTTAGAGAACTGATCACCAATACTTTCTATTTTTTTAATTAAAATTTTAATGATATGCTAATTAAATCTAAACTTAAATGTTTTTTTTTTTTTTTGAAATATAAACTTATATATTTTGTTTGTTCTACTAATTATAATTATATGCATGTACTGCAGTTTGCTAGCATTACAGATGCAAGGAAGGACCTTGGGGAATATTGGAGGGCTGTGATGAAAGAACAATCCATGCCGGAGTCAATCCAAGGCCTTATTCCTGAATCTGATCATGATCATCAGAAAGCTGATGATTGTCAAACATCTGAAAACTCTGAGGTAAAGAAAGAGATTTATGTTGATGATCATAGTAGTAAGCCAACAGGTGAGATCAACTATGAGTGGAGGCGTGATGTTATTAAGGCACCGGTAGAAAAGATATCCTTTGTAAAGGATTTCGATCCGGTAAAGCCTGATGTCTCAATTTATGACAATGGTGTTGAACCAATTGCAAAGAGGTTCTTCGTTAAGGATTTTGAGCCAGTGAAGCCTGATGTCTCAATTTATGACAATGGCATTAAACTCATTGAAAAAAGGTCATTTGTTAAGGACTTTGAACCGGTGAAGCCCGATGTATCAATTTATGACAATGACATTAAACTCTATGAAAAGAGATCCTTTGTAAAGGATTTTGAGCCGGTGAAGCCCGATGTCTCAATATATGATAATGGTATTAAACCAATTGGAAAGAGGTTCTTCGTCAAAGACTTTGAACCAGTGAAGCCTGATGTCTCAATTTATGAGAATGACATTAAACCAACGAAAGACTTCTCATCTACTAAGAACTTTGATCCAAGGCTTGAAGTTGCTACAATTATCTTGGGTAAATGAAAGTAATCCTTTTTGCATTAGCAAAATGGAACCCCTTTGTTACATATAATAAGCATAGATATATGCGCTGTTTTAAGTTATCATGGTTTCATTCTGCAATTTCTATTTATGAAGTGATGAATTAATTAAGAAGTACTCTATTTTTGTGCCAACAATAATTCCATTTGAAGTTTTTCTTTTATTCATTGTTTTATATATATCTATATATATATATATATATATATATATATATATATATATAGAGAGAGAGAGAGAGAGAGAGAGAGAGAGAGAGAGAGAGAGAGGATGATGTTATCATGAATTAATATTACGATTTATATTAGAAAACAATTTGATACAATCCCCGTATATCATCTCTTAAAAATGTTGGTAGCACATTTCCTTTCCACATATGTGGTGACGGGTTCAAACTATTATAATAGTTCTTATAATATTTCATAAAAAAAACTGATATAATTATACAAATCTATATATATAGTTTTTTTGGTATTATATTATAAAAAATATTTAAATATAAAAATCATAACATAAATATTAATTATAAATATATATATATATAATAAATTTCTTATATATCTTTTATTTTAATTTCGATAAGGATCACTGTGAAATCACGTTGATTTGAATGAATATTATACAACTTCCGAGTTTATTGGCCTTGATAGTTAAGCTTGACTCATAACCATAGATTTGGACATAGGCTTGACCTCAATTTCAGGTTCGAACGGAGCTAAGAGAGTGTGTTCTGACCCATTTGTCACCTATATTGGAAATTTGGAATAGTTAATCATCTAAATTTTAGATGATTAATTTCTACTTTGACAAGAGAATGAGCCACACTCCTAAATCTAATAATATGGATGTATGCGGTCCATAAGATTTTCTTTTATTTTTTTTTATCTTTTTACCGTGACAGAATTATAAGAGATCTCATCATTCATCAACTAAACTAATAAATACTCGTATAATTATATCTCTCTAGGTTACTCTTACGAACAAAGAGACATCATCAACGTCTTCAAATTAATAACAGCTAACCATATGCAATGAATTAACAATTATATATATATTATACCTGAGTTACTTTCAGCATGATTAATTTACTCTTACTTTCAGCTGTTTTGAATTTAATCGGTGATTCAGTCATGATATTCTTTAAGATCTACAATAAGATCCTATCTTTTGATAATGGCCACCTTTTTCAATAATTGAATAAAACCGCCGATAAAGTATTGTACACTTTCACTCATCAGACTTAACTATTTTATTCTTGACATACGTTTACCCCATCAAATCACGTCCGATGTCAAACTAGTCAACTAGTCTAGGTGATATTTTATGATTTGCACTTCTCTTTTCCAGGGCGGTCCTAGGCATATGCCCAATAGGCAGCCGTCTAGGGTCTTCCATTTTTAAGGGTCCTCAAATTTAATTTACTGTGTATATATATCCGTAAGCCTGATTATAGTTTTTTTTAGGGAGACTTGCATAAATAGTCACTTTTAGTTTTTAAAAACCAAAAATAGCCCTTGTTGAAATTTTTATGGTTTTGTTCCTTTTAGACTTGATTTTACTAGATTGTCCTCTAAAATTCTTGTTTATAATTTACCTCGTTTAACATGATATTACCATATTACCCTTCTTACAACTTTTTTAAAATTTAAAAAACAAACCTAGTGTTGACTTTGATTTTTGGATTTCGTCAGAGAAGCCAATAAGGATTGGATTTTAACTATAAATCAAAGAGGATAGAAAAGGGAAGTAATTCAACACAAGTTTTACGTGGTAAAACTCTGATGATCGGAGAAACGTCCACGGGCGGTTGTATGATTAACCAAGCCAAAATCCACTATGAAGAAAGTAATTACAGCCCTCGATCTCTCTTTCTCTCTTTTAAATATTTTTTTGTATGACTGTTGTGTATACTATATTCTATATCTTTTCTGGACGAGATTATGAGTCTATTTATATGTTTATAGAACCTTAATCTGCTTTTTACAAGTAATACATGATCTTTGTATTTAATTGTGATTCGGTTACTTGTTTGAAGTAGATTTGTCTTCTTTCCTATTTTGGAGGCTTGTATTGAGATTGAATGTGACTCTAATAACGTAGTCCGATTAGGATTTATTTCCTTATAAGAGTATAGTCTTTTTGAAGAAATAGAAGTATTCTCGGATGAGAAACCCTTTATGCTTGACATTCTCTTTAGAATCCCTCTTTGATAAGGAACCTTGTGTGACTTAACTTCTGGACTACTCACTAGGCTTCTTACTCGTTTGCCATGTTCATCCCGAGTATGATGTGATGTGTGCTGGTCCCGAATGACGTCTTATGATCCCGAGTAGAGGATGCATTTTTGTTAATCTCGAGTATGTCTAATTGATTTGGAGTAGTTTAGTTGATCCCGAGTAGGTCTTGCTTTAATACTTGTTTACTCTGGCTTCTTCTCTTTAATGATGTCTTGCAGGATGTTTCCTGAGTGCCTACTTGGGCGTCCACCTGACAATTTTCTCCCACTTGTCTGATGACGTGTTCATCCGATAAAATTCACATATAACAATACCCCCTTAAAATATTTTTGCTGAACAAGGTTTGTTCGTGCAAAAGTATTTTAATTAGTTATCAATATCTTTTCAGTATCCGAGTAAATATCTTGTCATAATGACGTGTTTTATTGGTGACCCTGCAAATTCGATTTGCCTTTTCACGCTTGATCTTTAATGACGGTGACGCTTTAAAGTTCTGACGGCTGAGTCTAGTTCTTGTTTTGACACGTGTATTTTACCTCTTCATTTTTCGAGATTATTTATGAGAAACGACTTATGCGTCTTTCCATGCGCCACGTCATCAAACCTTGACATTGTTATTTCCCGCCTTGAAAACCTAAGGTTTCGTACCGTTTCCTCTTTAAATTTTTCGTCTTAGGTTGTGCTGGTTCATTTGGAAAATTTTGCAGCAAAAAGAAATTTTCTCTAACCCAGATTTTTTGTAAATAGTTGTGACTCTCCGTTTGAAGATCTTATCAATTCTTTATTTAAGGTTAGTTTCTAATGGAGCCATCTTCCCGTCATCGTCTTCTTAATATCGCTCTCGACGTATTAGAACGTGGGGAGTTCCAGTTAGTTTATTGTATTAGACGATTACCGGGGGATATCTCTGTAAATGAACCTTCATTTCTAGAAGTTGTTGTTTCGGGGCTTTACCCTGACGTCACTTTTAGCCCTGTATCGAGTTCTTCATCTAGTTCTGATTCTGATATTTCTGACCACAGGGTACCTCTTCGAAGGATGGGAAAACATCAAAGTAAAAGTGAAGTCCGCAAGCACAACTCGGGTAATATTTTGATCAGGGAGCAGATTGTCAACGAAAATGATGTTGAAGAAGAGTTCAGGGCGTCTCGTCTTTCTTTCTCTGCTGACCGCCTGAGTGGGTATGACTAGAAGTCGAATGTGGTCGGGGCAGATGAGATTGGAAAGTATCGCTCCCGATTCGATCTGCCCAACTCGGTCACTCTGATTCCAGCGGGTGATAGAGCTGTATGGAACCCACCCCCGGGTATGGTGGCAATCTACGGATTCATGCTCTACTGCGGCGTCACTCTTTCCCTTCAGCCTTTTATTGCCTGGTTTCTGGCTGAGGCAGGGATCGCTCCGGCATAGCTAGCCCCAACTAGCTACAAGATTTTGATGTGTCTGTGGCATATGTATAGCCGCATGAACTTATCGCCGCCATCCCCGAATGAAATCAGACATTTTTTTACACTGAGGCAAGTAAGCAAGTCGGGGACCTACTTCCTCATGTCCAATTCGTCTGATTGCTGGATCCCTAAAGGGATAGAAGTGAGTCGGGGAGCTGATACCTCTGATGACCCCAAAAAGAGGGGTTTTATATATGGATTTCCTACATCCAACAAGTTCTGGAAGAACAGTTGGTTTTTTACCAGAGGGGGTCTTGGGCTCGAAGTTATTGTTTCGGCTGGGGGTACTCGAACAGTGTTGAAAGTCCCCCGCTTCTTCTGTTCCCCTGGGTTTTGGAACAAGAAGCAAATCGAGCATAGTGATATGGAGCTGACTAGAATTGCTCAGGCAGCGGTTCGTACTTTGGAAAAAAAGAGCAATACTTATCTCTTTGTTGAATCGAAGATGATTAAGTTCGGCTTCTTCGAAAAGATTTTGGGCCAACGTAGGCGATGTAAGTGATTTTTGAAACCTCTTATTGTTATACATTTTATTTTGCATTCTGATGCGGTTTCTTTTTTCTTTTAGTGTTTTATACAGACGTCGTCTGTGATCTTAAGGCTCGCTAAGTGAAATCAATTATTCAGCCGAGTTGGAAAGAGGCGGCTCGTCAAAGTGGCAAAGGCATCGCCCCGCTTGAGTCTGATGAAGAAACTGATGTTATTGAGGAGCATGTTCCTAAAGACGTCCCTGAGGACGTTTTTCAATCGACGGTTGGGGAGACTAGCGGTCCAAGTGGCCCAATCGATACTCAGTTACCTGTCGATCGGCAAAGGTAAAGTGAAGTTGTTGGTGAAGAGCCTGCCGAGCAGACTGACGTCGGTGATTGAGGTAATTCTTCCACGGGACAGGTAGCTATAGGTCCCGAATTTTTTAAAGCCTTCCAGGATAACACTCCGGAGGATCCCGCAGCTGATCTCAGTTTCCACCGTTCTCGGGGTGAGAAACAGAAGGCAATCAGCTATCTAACTCATCCTCTCAAGGTTCCTCGGGTGGTTACTTTCATCGATTCCAGCGATGAAGATATTGTGGCTGAGACTTGCTCGAGTGCTGATGTTGGAGTATCGGCGGATGTGGGGGCTTCTGAGCCGAATAGGGGTTCCTCTCCCTCCGAGGTTGAAAATCTAGAGGCTGAACCCTCGGGGTTCCTTCACATCCTTCTCCCCAGGATATACTGCGGGAGATGTCATCCGGTTAGGCTTTCAATAGGGAAGACTGTTGGAGCATTTTTTGGGATGGCTCCTTAACCGAACAGCTTCAAAATGTCTTCAATGGCGCATCTTATGTAAGTTATCTGGCTTCTTTAATGTTTTGTTTGTCTGCCAGATTTCTAATAGTAATTCTTTTACAGATGGTGGCCAAATTTGCTGAGCTAGTTCATACGCAGCAACATTAAGCTGATCGAATAAGGCGTCTGGAGACTCAGCTGAAAGAAAGTGAGGAGGGTCGTGCTCGGGCCAAAGCGGCTTATCAGCAAGAGGTCGGCTCTGTATAAATATTTACAGACCATTGTCTGGCGAAGCAAGTTTAGGCCGAGGAGAGGGCGTTTTTGACAGAGGAGAAGGCAACATCACTTCAAAATCTCTTATCCTCTACCAAAGAATCTATGCTTAAGGCCGAGCAGGAGGCGGGGCAGTCGAGGTCGGCGTATGAGCAAAAAATTAATGACCTGGAGCCCCAAGTGTTGACAATTTAATCCTTATCCCGAGAGGTCAGGCTGGAACTTGAAGTACAGGGGGTGGATCGCTTTAAAAGATCCTCTGCTTATGATGCCCTACTCCTTTGGGAGTTTCAGCGTTGGCTAGTTTCAGTCGGCGAGTTCTTTAAAGTTAAGAATAGGGAGACTGAGAAGGCCCGAGCCAATTGAGAGATGTCAATCAAACATCACATAGACCGGTCCTTGGAGTCTCTTCGGACTCAGATAAAGCAATGGAGAGCTTACTGCTGCAGCCAAGGCAAAGAGCCCCATCTCATGCACTTAGAAGTTCCGTCCGAACACTCCCTCTTGACCTTTTACACTAGTCAAGAATCGATCGAGGGTGTGATACCAGATGTTGGGCCAGTCCCGGGTGAGGATTATAGCCAATGGATGGATGATACTGTCGATACTATTGCTTGGTCGTCTAATGAAAGCCTGCTCCGTGAATACGAGATGGTGCCAGACTCGAGTATCGGTAAAGGCTCGAAATCCTCGTAACCTTAACTTTTGTAAACTGTAACCATTCTAATAAGAGATCAATAAAATTCTATCTTATTCTGAATTGAATGGTTTTGATCAGTGCTGATTGTCGAGTGTTTTATTAAACTGGCTGACGTTTGGGTAACTTAACCTGGTCTTATTAAACCGATTGTGACCCGAATAACTTAGATGCCAAGTATCTTATTAAACTGACTCTTCAATGTTCGGTTAACTTAACCGAGTATCTTATTAAACCGATTGTTACCCAAATGACTTTAATTGCCAAGTATCTTATTAAACTGGCTCTTTATTATTAACCGAGTCATCTTAAAACGGGCAAGTTTATACTTGTGTTTCATACCCGGTTGCTACCCAAACATTACATCAAGGCACACCATGATTATATGTTCGAGTCCTTACGCAGTACCAATGACGTTTTCCCAGTTTTTATATGCAAGGGTTTGCCGAATCGTTGAGCTCTTTATATAAAAATTGCTCAACACAGCTACTCATTTCATCGAAATTTCTCCCGATAGCGTCCCGAGCATTTTTCCAGAATCTGGTGCATCGGGTTTGCCTTTTTGCTATGGTTGATTTGACCTTGCTCGGCTGGCATGCTCTTTCGAGCTTCTCTACCTATTCAAGATTTGATGGTCCCGAGTTTTCTATTTGCATGTTCTTATTATCATGCTCTTCCATATGCTCTTATTATCATATGCTCTTATTATCATATGCTTTCTTTCGGAAATCCCGAGTAATTTTTATTTATCACTGCAAAATCAACAAAGATTTAAATTACACAACTAATATTTATCCTAACTAATACTGTCCTGACTAGAAAAAAGAACAAAAAGAAGAAAAATAATTTAAGGATAAAAAATCTTCAGATATTGGGCATTGCATGGTCGGGGTAAATCCCCTCCATTGGGTCGTGCAATCCAATACGCTCCATGGCCAGCTATTCCCTCGATCTTGTATGGGTCTTCCCATTTATCATTCAGGGAACCTGCAGCTTTATTTTTTGTGTTCAATGACACCTTCCTGAGTACCAGGTCTCCTAGCTGAAATTTCCTGACCCGAACATGAGAGTTGCAGTGACGAGCTACTATTTGCTGATATGCCATATTTCTTATTCAGAACTTCTCCCTTTTCTCTTCTAGCTCATCCAGACTTTGTAATAGCATATCAACGTTCTGTTCTTCATCGTATATCCTGACCCGGGGTGATGCATACGATGTTTCTATGGGGATAACAGCTTCTGTTCCGAATGCTAAAGTGTACGGAGTCTCTCCTGTTGAAGTCCTTGCTGTCGTCCATTATGCCCATAACACTTCGGGAAGCTTTTCAACCCAGTTTCCTTTTTTGGCATCTAACTTTGCTTTGATAGTGTGCTTGATGATTTTATTTATTGCTTCTACCTGCCCATTTGTTTGAGGGTGGGCCGGTATGACATAGTAATTAGCAATCTGATATTCCTTGTACATCTGTCTGAATTTTAGGTTATCAAATTGGGTGACGTTGTCAGTGATTATAATGTCTGGAACTCCAAACCTATAAAGTATATTCTTTTTCACAAAAATTATGGTGTTTGCTTCTGTGATATGCATTAGTGCTTCAGCTTCTGCCCACTTTGTGAAATAGTCAACAGATACTATGGCATGTTTTGCTCCACCCCAGCTGGCATTGGGCCAATCAGGTATAAACCCCACATGGTGAATGGCCATGGGGCTGTGAGGTTTCTGAGTTTTTCAGGGGGCTGACGGATATCGTTGGTAATTCTTTGACAGGTATTGCAACTCTCCGACCACTGGTGTGCATCTGAGAAAAGTGTAGGCCAATAATAGCCTTGCCTGAGCACCTTGTGTGCTAAACTTCTACCCCCAGTGTGGTTTTCACAAACTCCTCTGTGGATCTCCTGAAGTATTCGATGTGTATCTTCTTCTGGTACACATTTCTGGAGAGATCGGGAAAACCCCTTTTGTATAATTCTCCTCTGATCAAGGTGTACCTTGCTGATCGATACCTGATACGCTTTGCTAATACGGGATCTTTCGAGAGCACGCCTGCTTCGGTTCAACTGTACTCGATTTAAGGAGATGTGCGACCGGAATGGTCTTCGGTCTGATTGTGGTTGTTGCTGACTCTAGTTTAGACAATACGTCTGCCTTTTCATTTTCCTCCCTGGGGATCTGAGCAATCTTGTATTCTTTAAATTTTTAGAGGAGTTGTTTTGCGATATCATGGTAGGCTATCATACCTTCATCTTTAGCTTGGTACTCGTCCATGAACTGGTTGACAACTACCTGTGAATAGCTGAATATCTCAACTTTGTCTCCAGCTAATAGTGTCTTGTACTCAGCTTGATTATTAGTCGCTTTGAAATCAAATCTCATGGCACATTCAACATTATCTCCTTCTGGAGTGCATACTACGATCCCTGCCCCGCTGCCATGAGTGTTTGAAGAACCATTAACATATAGTTTCTATGGGAAATCTTTACCCAACATTCTCTTTGCTTCTAGGTTTGGTTATATGAACTCGGCTATGAAGTCTGCCACAGCATGTCCTTTGAGGGATGTTCTGGGGACATAATAAATGTCGAATTCACTTAGTTCGATTGCCCATTTGGTCAGTCTTCCTGAAATTTTTGGCTTTTGCAAAATTTATCTTAATGGCCAATCGGTGAGAACCTGGATTGTATGGGCTTGGAAGTATGGTATTAGCTTTTTTGCTGCTGAAACCAATGCTAATGCCATTTTCTCTGCCTGTGAGTACCTGGTCTCGGATGGTAGGAGTGCCTTACTGGTATAATACACTGGTTTCTGCACTCCATCTTCTGTTCGGACTAAGACTGAGCTTGCTGCAAGCTCGGTTATTGACAGATATAACTGATGTACTTCCCCTGTTTGTGGTTTTGAGAGAATTGGGGCTTGTCCCATGTATTATTTTATTTTTAAGAATGCCTGCTCGCACTCTTCATTCCATTCGAGTCCTTTCCCTTTTTTGATTATTTTGAAGAAAGGTGCGCACTTGAAATGAATCTTCCTAAGGAAGAAAAACACCCTATTAGGCGCTGCACTTCTTTTAACGTTTTTGGTGAGGTCATTTTTTGCAGGGTCTAGATCTTCTCGGGATTAACTTCGATTCCTCTTTGGTGAACTTAAAAACCCAGGAATCTTCCTGAAGAGACTCCGAATAAACATTTGTTTGGGTTCAACTTCATCTGGTATCTCCTTAGGACATCAAATGTTTCTCGGAGGTCCAAGTCATGCTTATCTACCGAGACACTTTTAGTGAGCATGTCATCAATGTATACTTCCATATTTCTTCCTATTTACAGAGTGAAGATTCTGTTGACCAGCCTTTGATATGTAGCACCCGTATTTTTCAAACCGAAAGGCATTACTGTGTAACAGTATAAACCCTGATCTGTCGTGAAGACCGTCTTTTCCTCGTCGGCCTTGTTCATCCTGATCTGGTTGTATCCCGAGTAGGCAACCATGAAGCTAAGCAATTCGTGGCCTGATGTGGCATCCACCAGCTAGTCTATCCTTGGAAGTGGGAAGCTATCTTTTGGGCATGTCTTGTTCAGATCCGTAAAATCTATGTGCATCCTCCATTGCCCATTTTTCTTTTGGACGAGGACTACATTGGCTACCCATTGATGGTAGTTGACTCCTTTCGGGATTGAACGATCTTCTCTTTTGTATCACTGGATTCGCATTCGGGTCTAATGCGAGATGGTGAGACATTATTCGGGCATCTATTCAGACCATATATTCGTGACTCTCGGTGAACACATCATTGTACTCTTTAAGCAGATTGGTGAGGTCTTGCTTGACTTTCCCTTCCAGGTTATCCCCGATCTTGACCTTCTTATCTTGTTCATCTTCTTTTAATATCACTTCTTCAACTGGTTCTGTTTTGGTTTCATTCGACCCTTCCTTTGGATCAAATTCAAATGATAAGAATTCTTTGTGCTGGCTTGGCTGCGTTATGGTACGCACATGTTCAACATCATTCCTGTCTTTGTATACTGACAAGTTTGCTCTTCGGGTCATCTCTTGGGATCCATTGATTACCCCTACCCCATGCTCTATCGGGAACTTGATCATTAATGCATAAGTGACTGTCACAGCTTTTGTTTTATTCAGGAATGGTCGACCCAATAATGCATTATACGACCAATTGTCTAAATCTACCACCACGAAGTCGAGTAGGACAGTCCTTTGGCATGGTACCGTTCCAACCTTTACGGGTAGCTTGACGGTCCCGAGTGACCTGACCTCAATCCCACCAAACCCTCTGCGTGGAGTATAGAAGGGCTGTAGATATTTTCGGTCTAACCTAAGTTGATCGTAGACGGCTACATTGAGAATGTCTGTTGAACTCCTATTATCTATCAGGAATCTCCTGACTTCCCGGTGATCAATCCGGGCCCTTATGACCAAGGCGTAATTGGGCCTAACATCGACGCCATGGGAATATGCCTCTGTGAATATTATCGGATCCCATCTTTCCTTTACCCTTTTCGGGTCTGGCTCAACTGAGTTCACATCAAAGTTATTCCTTGCTTTTATTGCTTCTCTGATTTCCTGAGTTCGTTCTCGGTTGCTTTTCCCAGCAGATGGTCCTCCAAATATTGTATGTATTATCTGATTGGCTTCTGGACTGGCTCTTTGATTTCTGGGAAAGGGGTCCGTAAGATTTCCTTGGTGAATGGACTGTCAGAGTCATCGTCTAATAAATCGTTATAGCCATAACGTCTAGTCAGTGCACCATCTGACGCCTGTTGTTCTCGACTTCTCGAGTTAGGCTCTGGATTATAACATCTCTGTATCCCACCGGGCTTCCCCGAAGGTTAAACCGCTGGGTGATCGTCATTCCTCTTTCTAGCTCTTCACTCTGATGCCGAATTTCTCGTATAATTCTGTGATGACTCTTGCGATGGTGCCGATCACTATCTTCTGATGATGATCGATCCCTGTGTCGGTCATATTTACGGTAATGTCTGATCCTGGTTCTGCCTCTGGTGTGGTTGTTTCTTTTCAGGTGTTTTACGTCCAGTCTGGTTGATTGGGGTAGAGTTCCTTCCAGTTTCCAGCATAGTTATTTCTGGCCCTACTACCACCCAACGAAGCCTGCTTCTGTAGCCAATAGATCAACCTCTTCCCTTGCTGCGTCTGTTACCAATTGCTGCAACGCCTCTCAGAAACGTAGCGTCAGGTCTTTGCTGGTTTGAGGAACTTGCTGGCCCTGTCAGGTGTGTGGATTGGTTTTCCGTGTTTGCTGCAAGATCTCGTGATGTACTGCCAACATGGAAGTTATCTGGTGACTTTTGGCCATTCCCAGAATTGCTTCTGCTTCATGCCATGGCTGTTAATTAAATCGGAGGTTCAACCCCCTCCTTCTAGCGCCAATTGTTGACGTTGATTTCTGGATTTCGTCAGAAAAGCCAACAAGGATTGGATTTTAGTTATAAATCAAAGAGGAGAGAAAATGAAGTAATTCGACACAAGTTTTACGTGGTAAAACTCCGATGATCGGAGAAACGTCCACGGGCAATCCACCATGAAGAAAGTAATTACAGCCCTCGATCTCTCTTTCTCTCTTTTAAATATTTTTTGTATAACTGCTGTGTATACTATATTCTATATCTTTTCTGGACGAGATTATGGGTCTATTTATATGTTTATAGAACCTTAATCTGCTTGTTACAAGTAATACAGAATCTTTGTATTTAATTGTGATTCGGTTACTTGTTAGAAATAGATTTGTCTTCTTTCATGTTTTGGAGGCTTGTATTGAGATTGAATGTGACTCTAATAACGTAGTCCGATTATGATTTATTTCTTTATAAGAGTGTAGTCTTTTTAAAGAAATAGAAGTATTCTCGGATGAGGAACCCTTTGTGCTTGACATTCTCTTTAGAATCCCTCTTTGATAAGGAACCTTGCGTGACTTAACTCGTGGACTACTCACTAGGCTTCTTGTTCATCCCGAGTATGATGTAATGTGTGCTGGTCCCGAATGACTTCTTATGATCCCAAGTAGAGAATGCATTGCTGCTAATCCTAAGTATGTCTAATTGATTTGGAGTAATTTAGTTGATCCCAAGTAGGTCTTGCTTTAATACTTGTTTACTCGGACTTCTTCTCTTTAATGATGCCTTGTAGGATGTTTCCTAAGTGCCTACTTGGGCGTACACCTAGTAATTTTCTCTCTCTTGTCTGATGACGTGTTCATCTGATAAAATTCACATATAACACCTAGAAAGACAAAAGGCAATCTCCATCGTTCCTACAGACAAAAATATTTCAAACCTAGAAAGACAAAAGCAAGCGAAGGAATCATACCAGAGAAGCCAGACACTCCTCTTTTCAAGTCTCGTATTCTCTTCAATTGATTAAAATTTTCAATTATTGATTGTATTTGATTCAATTGTTGTTTAGTTGAAAAGAAACCGAAGTAATAGTTCCTGATAAGTGGAAGGAAGGAGCAAGTAACACCACCGAATGTGATGGTCGTAAAATCAACAAGAACAAACTCCTCTCCAAGAAAAAAATGTTCTTTTTTCTTCTCTATTTTGTGTAATTGTTTGAGTTATTCCTGAAAAATCCCAATTTTTGTTTTTATTTGCTTTCAAATGATTATTGCTTTGATATGTGTGAATGGATTCTGACTTAATTTAGTAATATTGTTACGTTAAAGTGTAAATAGTGATTGGGATTTTGAAGGGTATGATTTTTTTCATGCTAGTTTTGGTGGGGTTTGAGAGAAACAGCTTGTAAATACATAGAATAGAATCTGGGACAACAACCTTAGAAAAATACAAACTCACCTCTGAGATCATGAGAGAATGTGGGAACAAACTTTCTTGGCAAAGGTAAGTAGTTGGACCAAAAGTTTCATATCTCTTTTCTGCTTAATTGTAGTTTAAACTACATGTGTAAATTGCTTTTTAGTTGATTGTTAGCTATGTAACAATTCACCAATTCAAATTTAGTTGCTAGATGAATGTTCTAAAACTTAATTATTATTATTTTGAAACAGTAAATATTATTAAGTAAAAACAACCAAAAAGGCAGCCTGTAAAGAAACAGGACCAAAGCAGCAACCAAAACAAGAAGGCCATGGGAACAAGACAGCAGCCAACCAAAAACAAAGAAAAGAACAAACAAACAAAACAGAGGGAAAGAACAGAGCAAGCCGCAAGAAAGACCTCAACCCCCTAAGCTCCAATCCTCAATGTTCGTAACAGCCGTGGACGCCCTTTTCACTAAACAGTCCACAAACGAATTTGTTGCTCTAGAGCTGAAAACAACGAAAATATTAGGCATAGATCGTAAATAATCCCTGATGTCGTAAATAGCATCGACATTCTCTAAGTTTTCAATCCCCTCGGTATAAATCTAGGATATGGCAACCGTCGAGTCACTCACAATCACAATCTTTTTGCCTGATAACTCCACCCTAGAAGCGCACAACCTACAGGCCTTCCTAATGGCCAAAATTTTTGCCGAATTCGATTTTTGGATGCCTACGTGACAAGAGAAAATGCACAAAACTTTTCCACACAAGTTCCTCAACACACCCTCAATACCAGCCGCTCCAGGGCATCTTTTCGCCGCTCCATCGACATTGAATTTTATAGCATCCCACGTAGGCGAAATCCAATCCTCAATTTTTGAAAATCTCACCTTGCATGATTCCTTGCAGACATCAGGAATGTTGATGAGAATCAGGTTATAGGCTTCATCGATCCTTTGCCATGGTGTTTGAACCACCAACCAACCCTGAACTTAATCGAATCAATAACTTGTGCATGGTGAAACTCCTTTTCTTTAAAACTTAATTATTGTTGACGTAAAGTTCAGGGTTGAGATTGAGGGTGAGGTTGGAGTTGATGTATGAGTTGGGTCCATGATTATTAGAGTCGTGTTTGTACATATGTTTCTAGTAGTGCCGAAACTTAATCTTACCAATGATATTTTAAGTATCTCCCTCCGATGGAATGATCAATATAGCATGCTTATAAATAAAATAGCTCATATATAGCATGATGATTCGGTAGCACATATTGTTGGTTCTTATGAACTTTATATGAATCTACAATACGAGTGAGGTCTTCTCACAATCTTTTTCAGTTCTGGTGTTGAGTTGGGTTACTTTTTGTGGCATGTAGATTATCCATGTAATCTGTATTATGCTGTTGACTGACATGTTTGTTTGATTTTAGTATACTAGATTTAATTCGATGGAGAATTTGTTGGTCGATTTTGTATTGTTATTTTCGTAATTATTATCGAGCTCTTATGCTGAATTTCAACTGTGTACAGATAGACGCATTATGGAACCAACAAGTGCTTGATATGCAAGCAGCAAGTGCACCAAAATGGCAAGTGATGGGGACACGTCGTTGCAGTGTCATCAAATATGAACATTTAAGTTCGGCCTCGCAAGGGCGTAAGTCACAGAGACTAGCACAACGGTAAGCAAGGGATCGATCCACAGGGAGGTGGGATTCACCGATCGTCTCTAATTCTAGCTATTATTACAACACTCCGAGCGAACTCGTGTGTTGCGTGTGCGGAAGAGTGAATAATAATATAACTAAATATATAAATGATATATATAATGATAGATGGAATGGAGATATGCATGAAATTTGGTTACACTAGGGAAACGACACAACCGTGACAATCCTCCTAATTACGTTCTAGACTCACCGAATCCTCAAATGTGCAAGTATACATAGGCTCGTATCCCCTTAATTAATTTATAATCTCTCTCGATGTCTTAAAGATAGTATCCATATATACCCGAAATCTCTCTCGAGCAATCCGGACAATATATATGAACCCATGAAGCACATGGAATACAAATCGAACCCTATACGCTAGCCTATTGGTTCTAGCACTTTCTAGTCAAGCATAGTGAATGTTTATCTAAGCATTGTCAAATGCGTCTCCTCTCGGTACATAGCATCTAACCATAGATCAATTACAAAGTGATCAATTAAGCAAAATCTTTAAGCACTCAAAACATCCATATAACAACACAAGCACAAGAAAAATGTCAGTGGTCTTTACTTCTATGTCAAATATTCGGTTTAGTCAACTCTCTAGGATGGCTAAACATGAGAACAAGTTTACCTAACAACTGTATGCAACAATGTGATTGTTATATCATTAAGAAGATTCAATTTAGGTTAAAGGTCCATCCTCTTGATTAGGGAATTTTTCCATAATCAATTCATTACCTAATCTTGTCATGTGGATGGATAATCGTGTCTTAATACAAATACCCATTAAGAACAAGGATATGAACCAATGTCAATTTAGCAACTAAAAGCCTGAACTGAAACATTTTCTACTCTTTGGGGCTAAAATCCATATTACTCAAATTACTCAATGCATGGAATTTCAAATCATCCATCAATCAATCAACAATCATGGGTATCTATTTCTACTCTAAATTACAACTACTCCTAAACTCAATCATGGACACATATTGATTTCTAACAATTCATACACATACATATCATATTAAGAGCATAAAAACACATATATCAAAGAGCAAAATAAAACCCAAATGAATTTAAGAACAATCAATAAATTTATTACAAAGTGTGGGTTTACAATATCCCCAAATTGGTGGAATATATCAAAGAAAACAAGAAATACAAAGAAATAAATAAAATGAAACAAACCCTTAAAGACAAACCCTCAAAAGATGCTCAAATCCTTCTTAGCTCGGTTTTGACTCATATTTTTTTTGTAATCTACTCTAAGATGGATGGAGGAGATGTAAAATGGTGGGATTGAGGTATATGGTGAGCTCCCATGGAGGTTTTACTATTTTTTCATATTTTTTCCTATATATAGCAATAAGTGAATAGCCTCAATATACAAATCAAAGAGACAAAGAGGTTGTATCTAGGAATAATAGTCTTTGGGTTGTAAATGAAAATATGAAAGCTATCTTTACTCTCTCCAGAGTCTCCTTTCTTCTTCTATTGGTATGCACGTCTTTCTTTTTGGGAAACTTCAAAATCTTTAATCAAATACCAATGAGCCAATTATTTATATTCATCCTTTTATGTTTTCAAAGGGTCATTTCAAGAGTAAAGTCAAAAGGGTTTTTGAAAAAAAAAATGTGGAATTTAAATTTTAATTTATTTTCTTGATTTCTCTTGTGATTTTTGGAAAATTTGTAATTAAACTTGTATTTCAATTACTTTCATAGAAGGTGTATAATATGTTATAGAAATTTAGAGAAATTCTTTTTAGTATACCATTTCAATGAATTGGTTTTTGATGATTTGCTATAATATCTAAAGTTTTTTTTTTAAAAAAAAAAAAATTCTAATTTGTTTATTCTACTTGTGCAGTTTGCTAGAAATATAGATGCAAGTAAAGACCTGAAAGAATATTGAAGAATTAGCATGAAAGATCAACCAATGCCAGAATCAATCCGAGGCCTTATTCATGACGACCATTCCTCATCATCATCTGATGAAGTTGATTGTCATGAAGTACTTGGAAATTCAAAACACCATATCAAAGAGAATGCTTTTGTTATAGACTTTGAGTCAACGGGAGAGAAATCTTCTGTCAAGGACTTTGAACCGAGGTCTCATGTTACCATTTACCACAACGATATCAAACCAGGCACGAATAAATTCTTTGCTAAAGGCTTTGAGCCGACGCCGGATTTCACAATCTACAACAACGATATCAAACATACTACGAAAGAATCTTTTGTTAATGACTTTAAGCCGACACCTGATTTCACAATCTACAACAACGACATCAAACCAATATGGAAAGAATATTTTGTCAAGGACTTTGAGCAGACACCTGATGTCACAATCTATTACAATGATATCAAACCAACAACGAAAGAATCTTTTGTCAAGGACTTTGAGCCGACGCCTGATTTCGCAATCTACAACAACGATATCAAACCAACCGTGAAAGACTCTTTTGTCAAGGATTTTGAGCCGACGCCTAATTTTACAATCTACAACAACGATATCAAACCAACTGCGAACGAATCTTTTGTCAAGGACTTTGAGCCGACGCCTGATTTCACAGTTTACAACAACAATATCAAACCAACCGCAAAAGAATCTTTTGTAGTCGACGTCTGATTTCACAATCTACAACAACGATATCAAGCCAACCGCGAAATAATCTTTTGTCAAGGACTTTGAGCTGAGGCCTGATGCTACAATCTACAACAACGGTATCAAATTACTATCCGAAGATAAATCTTTCGCTAAAAACTTTGAACAGAAACCAGATGTTACAGTCTATAACAACAGTGTTAAACCAATCGAAGAGCTATCATCAGTTAAAAACTTTGAGAAGAGGCCTAACGTTACTATTTACCATGGTAAGTGAAACCACATGCAGCTTTCAGTTCTATTGTATGTAATCATGTGAGTATATGTGTGATAATGCTTGTTAGGTCTCAGTGTCTAAGCTATGTAATAACAGTTTACTACCATGAGTTGTTTTGTTTGTGGTAGACGGCTTTGATTAAATAAAATTGTGCCGAGTTAATTAATCAATTTCTTTCATTTAGCTTTCATTCATCTCCGGATTTTGGTTTTGAGGGGACCGACACAAAAATTATTGTTTAAGATCACTCATACAAGACAGATGTAACATGTCTTTCTTTTACATATCAAAAATCAATTATAATTAAATTTACCTAATTTTTAATCAATTATAATTAAATTTATCTAATTTTTAGATCAGATTACAATTCAATTACATAATCGAAGAGTTTGTGAGAACATCGTTTTCTTCCTTTTTCAAAACTGATGTCTAATTTTTTTATTTTTATTTTTTATTATTATTATTTTGTACAAATTCATGTAAATCTATATGGGATCCTGCATTTTTTTGAATATTTTTTGGAACGGTTGATGTTCAAACCATTCCAAAAGGCCCAAACCCAAAACCAGACAAACAAGTTTTATTTAAATTTAAAAATAAAAATAAAAAATTAATATCCATGTCAGACAACACATTGCCCAATATTCTCTCTCCTCTCTCAAGTTCTTTTCTTCTTACGTTACTTCTAACCTCTCGTCTCTCCATCTCTAACCTGAGCAAACATTATCCACCATTTTCAATTGCTATTGATTCCGTTCTTTATCTCCCAAAAAGATTATTACTCTTGATCAACTCATCAAGACCTCTTCTTTTTGCAGGTTGCCATACCTGAGAAATAGTGATACAATAATAATCTTTTCTATTATATTTTTAGTAATTATTTTCTTAATTGAAAAATCAAAAAATTGAAAAGATCCCTCTAAATCCGCCCCTGTCAACCCCCTCTAAATCCGCCCCTGCACGAAAAGGTCTTAAAACATGTAATATACTTATATACATGTGCATAAATTTGATACAACTTGTTCCTTCCCGTTTTTTCTTTAAGGAAATCGAAGGAAATAGTCTTTCTCAACATTCACTTTCTAAAAAATAACTCATCAGATAAAATATTACGATTCACTTTTTCTTTATTGAAATATTACGATAATATGGGATTTGGTGATAAGAGACTACTCGAATTCACAATTCAATCAGCTTGTTTCATACCATGCAATATACTATGCTGATCCAGGACCTTGACTGTGTATAGGAGGGTTATAGGTGGCCATTGACTGCTTATTGGGCTTTTATTGGGTATTTTGGGCCTGATTTTTATTTGGGTCGATTTTTGGTGACGTGCCTGGCCTTTCACTCGGTCCCGTTTATATTGGGTTGACGGGTTGCACTTGCTCGTTTCTTTTCTTTTATTTTTCTTTCTATTTTGTAGAAGATAAAACAATAATTATTTTAAAATAATAATAAATCAATTTAATATAATCATTAGAAAAATAATGACATAAAAACTTGAAGAATGGGAACAAAACGAAATGAAAAGCAAATTACAAAAGGATACATATTTTTTATCACTCTGCATGTCAAAATTGACAAAATTAGTTCTTTAAAGATATAATTTTTTGTTCTAAACCATATTAATTGTTTTGTTATGAGGTCCAATGAAGGATTTTCTTTCCCTACCAAAACCGTTTGGAGTGGAAAGACACTACTAGGATCATCAAGCCCCTCCATAGAAGTACAAGGATTGGTGTACCCACAGTGACCATGTGTGTGAACCACGATTGAGATCGGGGTCATCCCGGTTTCCCGGCCGCGATATCACAGCGCATCGGTTCCTCAATACAAAATACCTGATACCCCGGTACCACAATTCCCTCATTGGACCGATCTATTGAGTATTCAACAAGAGAGGTCCCAATGAGTCGATAGAAGGAACCGGTACACCAAGGAGTATAACCTAAAACAATACCACGTCATGAGAGGATAATCATGCATTAACATCCAGCCAAAGGGATGGAGGTTGACATTTTCCCATAATACCTTTAACGAAGATAGTCAACCTCATCAATCATACCAAAACATAAGTAATTTATTTGATTATAGATCAATTCACACGCTTAAAACATGATCACCATTAATGCCAAGTCGACTTTTCTTTGATTAATAATTGATTGACCAAATTAATGTAATGAACGACAGGAATTGAAACCTATTAAAATAACAAGTGCCCTCTCTTGAAAATGTGAGAGTGAAGGACCTACAAAAAATATAGTCACCATCGCTTATGATATGGAATTCTACTAATTGATTAACACGAGTTCACCATCGCCTGCTATGTCAAGAAAAAACCACTAATCTACAAAAAATATAGTCACCATCACCTATTATATCTAGTTCTACTAATCAACTAACACCGGTTCGTCAATACCTATTGTGTCAAGAAAAATCCTGAAATCCTTTTAAACCTTCATTGTATCATTATTTTGTGTATAAGAATGAAAATACCCTCTTATAATGTATATATAAGAATTGTCACATACTGCATCCTATTTTTGATTATCAACTCGATTGATAACTACTTGTTCATATTAAGAACGTACCGGTACCAGATAGTACCTCTCTAACTGTGACCTACCAGGTCATGGTTTAAAAGTGTTAGTTTGAAATCCTTCGTTTGCAACTTTTCAATTGATAGATTTTCATGTTTTTAACCATATAACAATAACAATTCCTTTCTTTTTTTTTTCTTTTTTTTTTAAGACTGATAATAACAATTCTACATATGCATTTACTTAAATATTTATTCATTCTTTTTTTTTTGAAGAAGAAGAAACTTAAATATTCATTCATAACTCTAATTATTGTTCAAATTTCATTCACATTTACAATATGAGTTCAAGTCTCACATTTACCTACAAAATCATAAAAGTATGGGAGGGCTCCTCTTTAGTGGGAGTTACTTTTCAAACATTGATTAAGGTATTTGATCTTACTAGGTTCCGATATAACCCTGGTTTGATATGTGCTAGACTTCAATATATATTAAGAGAAAATTAAGAAAGAAATTTGATAAATTTTGTCTAAAATGTTAAATTATGAATTTTTGTTGAGTGAATATCCATCTTTACATAATTGTTGCCTTACTACAATACTATTAAAGAAATTAATGTTTTCTATTAATCAAACCGCCCCCCCCCCCCCCCCCCCCCCCCCCCCCCCCCCCATGAAAAGATCCACTACTCTTCACACATCAACGGTGTAGATTAACTCCCGAATGAAAATCCAGATTCTTGTCCTGAACCGCCAATACACGCGAATATCACCACCAAATGTATATTTCCAAGAATTATATTTTATCTTCCACGACTTTGATTCGACAAATGTCTAATAGAACACTATATTTTATCTTGGCAAAAGTAATTTGTATCTTGCCAATAACAATCCAAATAAATGTCGATGTCGTTTTTGGTTTGTTTTCAGCTACATCAAGAACACTGAGAGCCAAAAGAAAACCTCGAAAAAAAAACCAGGTATTGTGATGGAAGAGAAACGCCGGGAAGCCGGAACGCAACCGGCGGCTTCGAGCTCAGTCGCTGGGGGCCCCGATTCTTCGCCGTCCGAGCCGGCTTCGTCTCGGCGACGAGCCGGTGGACAGAAACGCAAAGCCAACGCGCTCTCAGCAGGAAATGCGTCATCTACGCCGTCGAAACGCGTCACTCGAGAGAAGAACCTAGTCTCTCATCCTCCGATCTACAACCACAATGGGCCGTTGACAAGAGCTCGGGGCCCCAACACACTGACCACGTCGACCGGAGGATCGGATTTTCCGGCCCATACCGGCGGGAAGCTCGAGGCAGCGCGAGACGTCTCGAAGCTCGAGGCGGTCGAGGAGTTGAACAAAGTGAGCGAAGCGTGGGAGGCCTTGGAGACGAAAATAGAGGCCGATTTCGAGGCGATTCAATCTCGTGATAGTAATGTTCATGTGGTGCCTAATCATTGTGGTGAGATTTTTGGCTTCTGTTTTCAAGTTTGTTGTGGTTTAGATTGTTTAGCTAAATTTTGTGTTTTTTTTTTCTTCTGAGAAAATTGTTGGGAATGCTAAGAAATGAAATTTATAATCTCTTACCGGTTAACATTCTTTTTGGCAGCTTAGTTGAGCTAAATTGACTGCAGTACCGTTCAGCTTAGTTGTGAAGAGAGTATATTGTTTAGGTTTAAAATGGTAAAGAGTTGAACTATTTAAGGGTTTATCTGGTTGAAGCACTAAATTCTGTTCATTTTGTTGCAAAGCTAGTATATTTCTGTTGTTTGCCGAGTAAACTAGTGAGGAAAAGAAGAGAGTAGAAATTTGGGGTTTTACTTTGTTATTTGCTAGACCTTGGTTTTGTGGACTTGGTTTTAGTTTATTTCTTTCTATGTGATTGCTGCTATGAAATCCCAATTTGTTGGTGTATTTCATTTGGAGGTAGTTTATGTTCTTTCTTTCTATGGTTCAATGGGGAAATGTTTCGAATTTGAGTTTTTTTCTTTCCTATTTTAATTTCTTTTGTTTCATATGGTTGCTCGTGTTTGTGCATTTGTTAGGAACCTACTTATGTGTTTGCTTCTAGAGAAATAGTAGAGAAAGAGATAGGATGCCAATTCTTGTATCTTTTGTTGTCTTGGTACTTCCACTGAACTAAATTTCTCAATTGTCTTGATTAAATGTCGGAAGTAGGAGAATTATAGTTTGCTTGTTTGCTATTTTGGCTTACTTCGGCCACTCACCACTCCAATTTAAGGAGTAGAGTAAAAAAAGAAAATAACAAAGATCAGATTTATTGGTACGAGGTCATGTGAGGATATGAACTGAAAATGAAATTGGCTCTGAGTTCATGTAAGTGATGATATGAAATGAGAATGAAAATTTTATTTTCTTTGAAACAGAAGAAAAGAAAAAAGAACAACCTCTTTAGGTTACAAAAGCTTCCCAATTTATGTTAATTTAGAAAAAATAAACATCTTGTAAATTGATGGCGACAGAAGTCCACAGAGAAGCTGAAAAATAGATTCTAAACACAAAAAAGGAACTTCCTCCCCTTATTATCCATGGAACTTTGTAATTTCTTTCCAATCCAAAGGACTTAGGAGAGCTGTCACTACAACCTTCACAAGACTTGAGTGTTACTGTGAAATTTTGATCAAAATAAAATTTTTAAATATTCACTATGTAAGATTGTGTGAAGTGTGAAAAATTAAGCCAAATTGCTTTATGAATGCTGGTCCCAACAAACTTGTTTTCACTGGTTCAACTTTACCCTTTACTTGGTATATTTCCCATAATTCTTTGGCTAGTTGGTAGAACATTAATGTTGTGATTTTATCATTGGATACAAATTAGTTTCTGAACAATTTGGCTTATTTGGAGGCTTCTTTCCCCTTAGTTTCCTGGAAGATATAAAAAGAAGAAACTTTTAAATGTTGACTTTCTTTTGTATTTGTGGTAGGTAGTTAACATGCATTTTCAGTTTGAACATTTATCCACCCATTTTTCTCACAGGTTGGTTTTCGTGGACAAAAGTTCACCATCTCGAGGAGCAAGGGGTGCCTTCTTTTTTCAATGGGAAGTTGGAGGACAGAACTCCTGATATGTACATGGAGATACGTAATTGGATTATGAAGAAGTTTCATACAAATCCTAACACAAAAATTGAATCGAAAGATTTATCTGAACTTGAAGTTGGATGCTTGGATGCTAGGCAGGAGGTGATGGAGTTTTTGGAGTACTGGGGTTTGATTAACTTCCATCCATTTTCACCAGTAGATTCTGCTGCAGCAACTGCTGATTGTGATGGGGCAGCAAATGCTGATGGTGATGGGGAAGCCAATACTGATGGTGACACGGCTGCAAATGCTGGTGATGGTGCTGCAAAAAAGGATCCTTTGCTTGAAAAATTGTATCACTTCGAAGAAATTCAATTTTGTCCTCCTGCTGCTCCAAAACCTAACTTTATATCTCCAGCTGTGGCATCTGGGTTGTTTCCTGAGTCTGCAATTACTGAAGAATTAGTGAAGCCGGAGGGACCAGCTGTTGAGTACCATTGCAACTCTTGTTCGGCGGATTGCTCTCGCAAGCGCTACCATTGTCAAAAGCAGGTTAGTTGTTCCTTATTATTATTATTGTTTTAAAATTGTTGTCATGTTATAATGATGTAACCATGTGTTCCCTGAAGCAAGATTAATGATTCATTGGCTAACTTTTACCTCTTTGATTTATCTTCATATTCTGTTTAGTGATTATGTTCATATTTTGCAGGCAGATTTTGATTTGTGTACCGACTGCTTTAATAATCGGAAATTTGGCTCTGGCATGTCATCATCAGATTTTATTCTCATGGTGCCTGGTGAAGCCGCAGGTGTAAGTGGTGGGAAGTGGACAGATCAAGAGACCCTTCTCCTCCTCGAAGCATTGGAACTTTATAAAGAAAACTGGAATGAGATTGCAGAGCATGTGGCCACCAAAACAAAAGCTCAATGTATACTGCACTTTGTTCAAATGCCAATTGAGGATGCCTTTTTTGATCTTAATGATGATGTGGATGCCAATTCCAAAGAAACTACAGATCCTGCTGCAACCCATGATGATAACTCTGTCCCTAAAGATGTTCCTGAAACATCAGAAAGTAAGACTGGTGCTGACGAGGGTCCATCGCAGACTTCCCCAATGGAAGCATCAAAACCAGAAGTTGCAAGTGAAGGGAAAATTTCCCAGGAAACTTCAAAACCAGAAGATGAAAATAAAGAAAAAGCTGGTGAGGAAATGTCAAAATCAGAAGTTAACAGTGATGTGAAAGCCAGTCTGGAGACCGGTGAAAACATTGCACTCAAGGCTCTGAGGGAAGCATTTGAAGCTGTTGGTTATCTTTCAACACCTGAGAGCCCTCATTCCTTTGCTGAAGTTGGGAATCCTGCCATGGCATTGGTAAGTGAATATGTTATAGATGTAGAAAATTGGGGTCTTTCTGGCTGAACCTAGGACAGATTACTTCTAATGGACCTATTAGGTTAACACTTAGGTTTTACTACATTTCTGTAATGATAAGCATCGCTTAATGCTTCATAAAAGACTGATATGTCTTGTTTAATCTGCCTGAAGAAAAGTTGCCTAAACAATATCATTTCATGGGATCCATGTCACGTTCAGATTCATAGCTAGAGGATTTCAGCATTTACAGATTAAAACTGAGATTTGTAGACCTGCTGATTGCAAATAGTTAAAAAAGATCATCTTATCAAATTTTGAGTGACATTCTCAATTGGTTTTGCATTGTCAGTCTGCTTATTCCTTACTTGAAGTAGGATCGAGGACTATTTAGTTAATTCTGTTGCAATGATCATAGACTTGATTGCTCATGTGCCTATTTTGTAAAGCCTTACATAGTTCAAATCGAGAAAATTAATTTTAGAGCACCTTGAACATTTAATAATTTCCCTCAAGATCAAGGTGCTCTCGGGATGTGCTGTTTTTTGACTTATTACTGCTCCTGAAGTGTACGACTAACATATTAAGTGTATTTACCAGCCTCCATCCCTCAATTAAGTGATGGTTATGTTATGTATTGTCAAGGTTCAATAAATGCTATTGTTGACTTGCTTCTGTCCAATATGCAATAATTTTCATTTGCTTTTAAGATTTTCATCATGTCTAGAATATCTCCCTAATGTACAAATATGATTTGCTTATGTTTGAGTTTCCTGGAATAGAGCACCTCATTCTCATTTGATCTAAACAGTTATAAATTACTTGTTGCACTCTTCTGCAGGCAGCTTTCTTGGCACTCTTGGTGGCATCTGACATTACTACTGTTTCAGCTCGTAGTTCTTTGAAATCAATATCCGGCAATTCTTCTGCGATGCAGCTGGCTGCAAGGCACTGTTTCATTTTGGAAGACGCACCATGTTACAAGAAGGAGCCAGCTCTTTCTGAGAGGTATGTATATTTATATGCAACTTTAATACTGTTGCAATTTGTGAGTGTTATGTCTGACATCAGTAAGAGATTCACAGTATTGTTGCTGAAATGGCTGATCAAGATACTCAAAAAGGTGAAAATTCAGAAGATAGAAACGACAAAAATGATACCTCTACGTCAGTGTTGGCTGAAGGGGATTTGTCAAATGATCCTAGCAACAAAAAAACTGAAGATTCTGTTCCGGAAGAAAAGAGACCGTCAGATTCTTCAAATGAGAAATCCACAGAGAAATCACATGCTGCAAAAGAATCATACGACATAATTACTTCTGAGAAAGTTGAATCTGGCGATTTGAATGACTTAAGCAATCCTGAATTGCCAAAGGACAATCCAGAATTAAGCAATCCACCAAGTTCTGTGAAAGAGTCGGGAGAAGGAACTTCAGTTAGTGACCCTTCTCCTCTTGTAGAGGTCCCAAAGGAAGTTGCTTTGTTGCCTGATTCATCGGAAAAGGTGGCTGGTCAGCCAGTTACATCACCTTCACTGTTAGAGCCCTCTCAACCCTCCAATGCAGCAAAGGATATAGATATGGTTTCTGAGTCTCTGCCTTCAGATAACAATGAACCTGAGCAACCTGTTATAACAAATTTGAAAGGAGAGTCCTCTCATCCTACGGAGGTACCAATGGATGTAGATATGGTGCCTGACTCACTTGCCTCAGAAGTGAATGTTCCCCAGCTGATTGATTCAATAACAGAAAATGAAACAGGTACATGCTTCTCTCTCTATATCTGTTTTGTCTCACTGAACTGCTCTTGTTAGATTTGGAAAATCAAAAGAAGCCAGTGTTGACAATATTGAGTGTGAGTTTGCAAAAGTTTTCGAAAAAGATATACAAAATAATATAATTGAAAATGTTAAAAGTAGGCCAGAGGAAGAGCTATGTATGTGTTCAAATCAGTGTGTGTCATAACTTTCAATAGCGTTCTCTAAATATTTAGTGATTATGAAAATAATATTGATCGTCTGTCGTAACTACTCAAGAGTTATAAAATTGGATGATTAGATTGTGGGGGGGAGAGAGAGAGAGAGAGGGAAGGTCTTAATGTGGTGTATTAGAAGAGTTTCGTTATCATGATGTGTCTTAGCTATGCACTGGTTAGTAAGAATTTTAGTTAATTCTTCCAGAGTCTGTACTTGCAAGAGCCAACTTTTGATCGAATGTCCTTATTTTGCCCATTCTTTTCAGGTGAAGATCAAACTAAAGACAGTAAAGAAGAGAAGCTTGACTCTAAAGAGATAGAAGATGACCATAATATTGATAAACTAAAGCGAGCGGCAGTTACTGCACTCTCTGCCGCAGCAGTGAAGGCAAAACTTCTTGCTGATCAGGAAGAGGATCAAATTCAACGACTTTCTGCATCATTGATAGAAAAGCAGGTAATCTTTGGGAAGTAGCTTCCAATAATTGTCTATTGTTGACATCAGGAGTTTGACTTCCTGAAGTTTCCATTTGTTGCAGTTGCAAAAGTTGGAAACCAAGTTAGCTTTCTTTCATGATATGGATAGTATGACTCTGAGAATAAGAGATCAATTGGAGAGGTCAAAGCAGAGGCTTTTCTTTGAACGTGCACAGATAATTCAAGCTCGACTTGGCCTAGGAGCTTCCTCTTCCAGACCAATGCCATCATCAGTACCTGCCAACAGAATTCCAATGAACTTTGCCAATTCAATTGCAAGACCTCCTATGGGAATGACATCCCAAAGGCCACCTATTTCAAGACCTATGGGAATGGCATCCCTAGCTTCTACTCCGTCTAACCCATTCATTTCCACAACAGTGGCAGGCAGTTCAATTCGGCCTTCTAGCCAGGACACACTTTCTTCGGTTGGGACAAAGTAATTATTGTCAAAGTAGATGTGAATAGAGTTTCTGCCGATCCTATATATTTCACCCGGTAAAAAAATGTGAGTATTTGTTTCTTTCTTTCTCTCAAATATCTCCTGAAGTTGTTTAAAATTTGTTGCAACCTACTGGGCAAGGGAAATCTCTACCTATTTTTCAAACTAGGCAGCTTCATCTATATAATTAGGCCAAACCTCAAGGGAAGAGTAAAATTTACCCCACTTATTGTTTAAACTTATTAAATTTATTTTGTATCGAGTTTTTGGGAACTTAGAAAATTTAGAATGCTGAATAAAACTTCAACTTATATTTTTGACATTTGATTGAATCTTGTTTGTTGCTTCTCTGCATTCAGTTTGGGACTGAGTGAGAGTAGTATATTCTGTATTGCATTAGTTTTTTGAAATATGTTAAACATGTTATATTTTGTAGATATATCAAAGATCAAATATCATCTGAGAAAATGTTGTATGTTAAACTGTTTTCTTTGAATCAAGAAGAGCCGTTTTCTTGTTATTATCTATGTGAAGAGAATTGAGTTCTGTCAACTCCGTTTTTGTACTTTCTTGCATGTTTTCGAGTTCCAACTATTGTATGTAATTCAGTTTTGACTATTAAGCTTACATGAAATTTTTATCCAGTTCTTGCAAGGTCCTCAAGTTCACTACAATAGATTTAGCAGCAGCCATAGGATCAAACTTTTTTCCAGCAATTGGGAAGTTCTCTGTCATCTCATTCTCAGGATCAACTTGGAAGGAAAGAGCAGGTTTTGTGGTATCTTCCCGAACCAAGTGACCATTGCTGGAGCATTAGCCTCACATTTGAAGAAATAATCCTGAAATGGTATGAACTAAGGAACTTGAAGGTTGGGGTTTTCCCGATGATGTTGTACCTCTGTGAACCTACAAGTCCGACATAGTCATAATTGACTAGAGTTAAGTGAAAATGTTATGTATCTTTGTAATTTCATATATTATGACCTCCCCAGGGTGTAAATGTGGTAGATGTCAGAAATAGCGAATTGGGATTATGTTTAACATAGGTGTTTTGATGTCATAGAAAGTTCATTTTTTGCTGTTGTATATGATTGTTGCGATTTCTGATATTCTTCCCACTTGGTGGATGATTCGTATAAAGTGATCGAGTAAATTGTGATCGTGCTTCTGTTAGCTTACCATCGTCCCATAATTTTCGTGATTATGCATGCTTTTCTTTTTGAACGGAGAAGAATTCTGATTCTCCAATTCTGCCTGATATGCCACAGTTGACATCTAATCTCATAAGGGTCAAACATGGTCTTGCGACAAAAAGTAAGGGCACTGCTTGTTTAACAAAAGAGCTTGTATTGATTTGGCGTTAAATTTTCCAGATGTGATTTTAGTTAGCATGAACGGGACAGATTGGCTTGCAACTTATATGTACAGAATTTGTAGTGAAAACTCTGTAATTTCTTCAGAATGTTGCAGCTTTTGTGTACAATTTCATGGACTTAAACGTGGAACATCAACACCAGCGAAAAAACCACCTCATAATGGTTACAGACAAATGTCTTGATTCAGAAGAAAATCTTCGGTATACCATATTCTGAGTAATACATCTGGTCATTGAAGATGAGAAACCGGCTGCTCACATCGTTTCTTAAGGGTATATATGGCTTCATATTAAGAAATCAATACTATATTGCGGATAATGCAGTTTTGAATTTTGTTAAATCGGCTTACATGAAACCCGTAGGCACGGTTTTGAATTACACTAGACACTTTACAAATGGGCTCTCAACATGTACTTTCCCTGGCAGGAGGATAGATGTTTGGATTCCCTTGTATATGCTACCAATAATACCACTTAAATTTAACACTTACTTTCTTCAAGAAAAATCTTAGATTTAATATTAATCAAAGAAAAAAAATACCCTTTTATCAAATGACAAATATTATATATGAAAATAATGTGTTAAAGATAAAAAAAAATTAATAACAAAAACGGAGAAACTCATTCCAATATCATTCAATTTTCAATATTGTAAAAGAAGTTTTATTTTTTATTTTTAATGAAAGAATAAGATACGGAAATCTGAAGCCAAAAAGCAATACAAACACTCGAGTAATGACTAATGACTAATGACTAATGAATGTATACATAATAACTGAAGGAAGTAACTAAAATCATTATGATAAAATTAAAACCAGTCATTGACGAAGGTGGGTGGTATACAAAATGTTACACTTGAAACAGAACTTACACAGAAAGCATAAACAAACTAAATCCAACAAGCATGATGAATCGACCAATTTGTTTCACACAAAAAACACTAATGTACAGTGTAGTCTTACACAAGCCCTTAAAAATGGTTTAAATTTTTAAAGGCCAAATCATTTGTAATACCGCTAAAGATGTTGTTTTCGAAGGAGAAAAAAAAAAATAATAATAATAACAGGGAACAGGGCGATATTTTTAGCAATCGCATCCAGTTGACCTCTGCTGACTGCTGCTTGCGACATCAATGGTGTCCGGCAAGTATCTTCAAAACAAAGAGATTCCCAACAAGCACGGGACAAAAAGGAAACATCAGTTTTCGTTTTCAAATATTTCAAAAGATGGAGACATAATATCCACCAACTTGAACTAACTTCAAGCTTCAAGTTGTTAATATGCCATTGCAGTATATCACATGAATGATGAGACCACAACATTTAAGAATTTATTACGCACTAGAATTTGTTGTTCAGCCTTGCCATCAAAATTCTCTACAATGGTAAACCATATCAGTGTGTGTTCATAATACTTGAGTAAACAAAAAGTTCACATGACAAACACATGTAAGGGGAAAGAAAGAACAAATTAGATAGCTTTCTAGCAAACCACCGAAGCGTTATTTCGAAATATGCCAGTGTCATCTAGCTCAGCTCAGATAATTTTGGGATGTTACAAAATCATAAAAAATAATTTGTTAAAAGGGATCGATGAATATATTATTATTTACTATTCCTAACCATTACCAGAACGTAGCTATAGACAAAAAGTGAGTATAAGAGTCGGAATAATTGATGTTATGTTTCCCTATCCATACAGTAAACAGACAAAAGCAACAGGTTTTAAGGTGGACCAAAACACTTGATATTTTTAACTTACATTTCTTCTTCCTCTCCACTCTTCAGGGCATTCTTTGCGATGCACTGGAAAGCTTCTTCCACATTAATGCCTTCCTTGGCAGAGGTCTCAAAATATGGGATATTTCCTTTGGAGGCACACCATGCTCGAGCCTTCTTCTCTGAAACCTGAAGGGTTCACAAGAAGCCGCATGTTGACCTCAAATTCAAAAAACAAGCTGTCTTGCTTGTGAGTGTGTGTGTGTGTGTGTGTGTGTGAGAGAGAGAGAGAGAGAGAGAGAGAGAGACATACCACTCTACTGTTTCCACCATCAACGTCAACCTTGTTTCCTAGAACAACAAATGGGAAATTCTCTGGATCTGAAGGACTTGCCTGCACGAGGTTTCTGAAGTCATTAATTCTAAAGCAAACTTTCTTTTCCTCAATAAATCACGGAGGATCTGTTGGATTTACTTCTCATCAACAATTACAAAGCATAAAAATAATACCTGAATAAGGAATTCTTCCCTCCAGTTATTGAGGTTGTCAAATGATTTCATTGAATTTACATCATAAACAAGTACACAACAATCAGCACCGCGATAGAAAGCAACACCTAAGCTTTGGAATCTCTCCTGACCAGCTGTATCCCAGATCTGAACAAACAGAAGGATGTTAACATAACATTTTGCATAGAAACAAACTGAAATACTCATAAAGCAAAGTGAACAATACCATTTTCTCACAATCCAATATTTGACATAAAATTTAGTCCAATTAATTTATTTATCTATTTTTAATATAATTTAAAGAATGACATTTAAAGATTTGAAGAACTGTAAATTTCTTTAAACTCAATCGTGTATATATATATAAATACATAAACTTTCAACTCAGGTATCCTGGATTGAAAGGTTGATTACAGGATTGACTTTTGGCCATTGAATCAATCCAACGACCAAAAGCCATTTAGACAATAAAAATAAAAAATAAAAATTGTTATTTTGGCTGCCTGAGACTGATAAAACATCAGAGCAGCAGACTTTCTCTTCTCTCTCACGTCTCCTCTTCTAATTCACCATTTTTTCAATCAAAAACTCTCCAGAAACTCCATCTCCCTCATGTCTCCCATTCATCATTTCCTTACCCAAAATCTCTCCAGAAACTTTGAATCCAGGATATATGGTGAGCAATTCGTAGAAGGTCAATAAAATACTAACCGGATAGTCAGTATGAATGTTTGAGGAAGAACAATAAAATTCAAAGTTCCTTGAGAGTTTTTGGGTAAGAAAATGATGAATGGGAGTTGTGAGGGCAATGGAGTTTCTGGAGAGTTTTTGAGTGAGAAAATGGTGAATTAGAGGAGGAGACGTGAGAGAGAAGAGAAGACGTGAGGGAGAGAAGAAAGTCGGCTGCTCTGATGTTTTGTCAGTCTCGGTCAGCCACAAAAAAAAAAAAATATATTGTCGCATCAACCTTTCAATCCAGGATACCTAAGTTGAAAGTTTATGTGTGTGTGTTTGTATATATATATATCTCATTTTTCTAGGGTAATTTCATTCACCTCCCAAGGTTTGGCCTAATTGTAGGAAGAACTGTCTAGTTTGGCCTAAATTTCTTTTCATTCACTCTGCTCTAAATCTATTGTTAACATAAATCCCCCCTTCTTTACAGAAAAAAATCACTCTGATCTAATTCTCTATTGTCAACATTAATCTCACCTTTATTATGGAAAATTTATTACCCTAGTGAACCACATCCTCCACTCAAGAATTATTAAGATCTCTCATTCTGTATTTCTGTCATAGTCCTGCATGTCAAAACCAAATGACTCTTGAATACCCCTAGATAATTATAACTGCTAACTATCCCCATCCTAGTTTCATTTACTAATACTATATTGTCCACTAAAGACATATAGCATAGGCATCAATTCGTCCATAACAAAATTAAATAGATTAAGATTTAAAACTCAAAGCAAACTGTGAAGTAGTAGACCAATTATGATTGGGTACTTAGTTACTTACTAGTACTCCTCCACAGATTCTATCACTAGCAAGTAGCAAGTGCCCTATTATTGTACATGTTCTTAATCATTAAATTCATCAAATAAACACACCTTCCTTTTCCAACAACCACCACAAACATTCACTGGCAACCTATCATATGCTATCTCCTGATCAATAACATGATTTAAAGGTACATAATATATACTTATCCCTACACATCCAGAACCAAGTATTAAAAATCCATCCTACAAAAACATCAAATTACTTTTGAATATCAAGTTTGACTGAGAAAAGTGATATCCAAAGTATAAACATTTGAACAAATTCTAACTACAAGCATTTCGGTGTATCAAAAATTGAATCCACATGACCCATTATCACTATGTCACCAACCTGTAAAGTAAAGAGTCTGTCTTCAAACTGCACTTCCTTCGTCAAAAAATCAGCTCCGATAGTCGCCTTGTATTGATTGCTAAACTTCTTATTTACATATCTTGAAACAACAAGTCAAGCCAAACAAACAGACACCAAAACCAACTAATTGCATCTATTGTAATTGTACTAAAAACAATATTCCAAAATTGTGATATTCTGTTAATTAATCTATTAATCCGAGTTTATAAGGATACTGATTCATCAACGAGGTCTTGCCTACCCTGTTAACCACAAAATTAATTCAATTATATTAATCAACAGCGATAAAACAACACTAAAACAAAAATCATTAATAAAATATCAAATAATCCACATTAGTTTGCAAAACTCAAGCTCAAAAACCAAATTAGAGACTAAAAGTAACTGAACAAGCACAATTAGGCCAAATCACACTAAATTACTAAACATATTCATCGGATCAAACTTTTTCAAACAAAGATTTCAAAAGATCCGCCTAATCTGTACGAAAAACCCTAAAAAAAAAAACTTAACTAGCGTACACAAACACAACTGAAATTAATTCGGAAAAAAAATAGTAAACTGACTGACCCGCTGTCGCCGAGGATGATGACCTTCAAGAGAGTCCTTCTACGAGACGGCATCGTATCGTTGTTGTTGTTGTTGTACGGACGGCGGGATGGATCTGTGGTGGATGGAGGAGCGTGCGATGTACGCGCTCGAGAGAGCTGTTAGCGTAATTGTTTTGTTGTGGGCTGGTTGGCGGTCAGACTGGCTTCTGTTGGCACTTGGCAGAGAAGTTTAGTTTGATTCGTAGTCGTAGATGTTTTTTTTTTTTTTTTTGTGGAAAAATAGCGGACCTTTCTAGTATCTTTTTTTTTTTTTTTTGCTTTTTTAAAAAAAAAAAAAAAATTCTTGTTACTCGTGGAAGAGCTGGACTGCTGGAGTGACCTGTAATTCGGGTTTTCTAGTAGAGAATTTCAAATTTTTGTTTATTTTTCCGGGAGAGTCTGCGTGACAGCTCATTAGTTTCGTAACATGAATGTCCAATAGCATTATTGCACTATGTTTTTTCTTTTAATGTTTGTACGGTTGTACCTCTATTGATCTATGCCTAACTTTTAAATCAATGCTTCACTTTTTAAAATTTGTAATATCTTTGATCAAAATTCAAAATTAAATTTATATAATACTTTAATACTGTAAAATAATAATAATAATAATAATAATAATAATAATGACAAGACCCACCTCAACTCATCTCTTGGTACGAGGGAGATCATGTGAGCTGCACTTTTTACTAATATGATAAATGAATTTCAACTAAAATTCTATAGAAAATAATTGTTTTTAAACATTTAAAAAAAATTATATCCAAAATGTACATAACTGTTAGTTTTTTATTGTCATTTCTATTCGTTACAAAAACTGTCCGGAAATAACCGACCAGATAAAAACCTATCAGTTTTAAAAACCGACCATTTTAAAACCCGACTAGTCAAAACTCGACCAATCCGATCATAAAAATCAATCAGTCCGACCTGGCAAATCGACCAGTTCGACCATACAAAACGGATCAGTCCGACCATGCAAACTAGGAGTGGGCAAAAAAACCCATACACCATAAACCAGACCAAACCAAATCAAACCGCTTGGTTTGGTCCGGTTTTGTATTTAAAAAGAACGTATGGTTTTATTTTAGTAAAACCGTATGGTCCGGTCTGATCCGGTCTATGGTTTAAGTATATCAAACCCGAACCAGTATTACAACTATATGTACCACCCAAAAAATTTTAATAAAATTTTAAAAATAAAAAGTTAAAGTCAAAAATCCTAATTTTTTATTTCATAGTTGTTTTTTTCAACACCAACCCGACAAGTTTGTACAAAGCGAAAACCTCAATTTACAAACAATACTCCAAACATGGGATGATAAAGAATTTTAATATATTACCATTATTTTACGAAGTTATCACTAATAATAAAAAATATTAATAATATTTAACTAAATTAGTGTTGTTGTCATGATTTAGTTGTATTTTTTTTTTTACTTGCAGGCATTCAATTGCATTTATATGATTATAACGATTTCATTTATTAATATTTTTTTTACTTCCAGAATTTCGACACATTACTTCATTTTTATTTTTATTACTCTTTTAGCTTTTTTTTTAGTTTGATGTACTGTACCTAACAATAACTTGCATGTCTCCTTAATTGGTCACCGTATCAAGCCATATATATTTTTAAATGGTCAAGCATTTGAATTTCAAGTCAAAAACCGTTAGACCGAACCAAACCGAACTGAATAAATATAATTTGGTCTGGTCTGGTTTGAACAAAATAATGGTCCAAATTGGTCATAATTTTTAAAAGACCAAAATTTTTGGTTTGGTCCGATTCTAGTCTAAACCGGACCGTGTCCAGCTCTAATGCAAACCGACCAGTCCGACAAAGCAAAACCTGACCAGTCCGACCAAGCATCTCAAGATATGTACAACATATGAGATAATCAAAATGCATGATTCTTATACTTCATGATGTCATCGAGCTACCCACCTCAAAATTGAAGAGTCCATACAAACCGAGCAGCTACCTTGAAAAATATTTTAAAAATAAAAGAAAGAGTGCTAACACACTGTGAGTGAATGAAAACTTAAAAAAAAAAACAAATGAGTTTTCTTCTAAACAATCTTTTCAATATTCATCAAATAATCCATACTAGATATTACTGTATCATGTCAAATAATTCCATAAACATAACAAAGTTGGGTAATTAAAGATAATATATCTACAATCACATTTAATAAACTGATGTACAACTCTTTTCTGATCAAGAACAATATAATTTACAAAATCTCAATCTACACCAAATACCTAGGTATAATTTTCCATACGTACGCCGAATTACTTCACGCATACGCAAAGCTGAGGATAACATATGTCATACACGTGCATAGCGACTCAAGACTCTTAACATCTGTTGTCTCGTGCATAGCGACTCATCTGACATACACATGTGTAGAACGATCTCAAAAGCCAATAATAACAATAAATGTGGAAGGGTACAGATATAGTGCTTTTATGAAATCAATCATAATCTCTTCTCAATATTTAATAAAAGTAATATATCTAATATTTATGATTTACTAATATAAGAATGTAAACATACCTTTCAATCCTCTGTATAATCACAATAAATCATCAAAAGAAAAAAAAACGCTTAAATGAATTGCAGACAATTAATTTGAAACATACAAATGGAAACTTTTGAGTTAAGAACAAAACTGGAAACATTTTCACTCACAACTTAGACTTCAAGCTTAATTCGAACCAAGTATGTTATGTTCTTCTACTTCGTTTTCTTTCCCTAACAATCGCATAAAACCCAATTAGAATATGTGGAATTCAAAGTAGAAATCAACCAAAAATCTACCTCCACTGACTTATTTTCCTTTTTCTTCATTCTCTTTCCTTTCTTCTACTCGATTCTATTTCTTTCTAGCTCTGATACCCTTTTATCCTCCTTTGTATATATATATATATATAAACACGTATGTGAATAGACACAACTAAAGTTGTCTAAAGCTCACTGTTGTCAGTCAACAAGATAGACTATAAATGCTTACTCACCTGTTCACTTTTCAAATTTGTTTTTTTAGCCTCCCAATTTGGGCCTTTATTGGGCTTGAATGGTTTGAGCCTTACATCTAAAGAATGAATTATAATAAAACATCGTGTTCACGTCTGATTCATTTACTTGAAAATAAATTCTTTTAACTTTTAAACCCAAAAAAATATATTTGTTTCTTACACAAAATAATATAAAAGAGTCAAAGAATGACATCTCGAATGGAGGAATCTAAATTGGGGATTGATCACTTGTCGGAAACTATTAACAATACGAAACGTCTTCTCAATTCACAAACCAAATCCCCACACTCGACAATTGTTTTTGCTTTGTCTGTTTTGCAACAAAGAAAAATAAAATTATCTCATTCATGTCTCCTTTTTCTTACTATATTTTTCTGTTTTATGCACTAACTCTTTGGTCTCCACACACAAAGATTGCTTTGCTTAAAAACCAATATGCTTAAAGCTTAACTTAAAAAACAACTGGCTTAACAAAAAAGTTGGTAAGTGTTTGATAAATTGAATTTTAAAATTGCTTTGTTTTTGTATGAGTGGAAAATATGTTCGGCAAAATGACAAAATAGACACTTGCTTAAGCTAGGTCAACTTTGACAAAATGACAAAAAGAGTTGGACCGAGTCAACTCGCTCAAGCTTCAAAAACCCAGCATATGAAAATGTTGCTCCACCGTCGAGCCATTTATCTCTGCATTTCCACTCCGTCGGATTTTCCATCAAGAGTGTCGCTAACCTCATTCATATTGTCGCAGAACGCTTGAAATCACGATTCCCCCGTGATTTTGTCACGAAAATGAAGGATGCCTCTTTGGCATGGAGAGGACGTGAAACGCCAATGTCATAGTCACCATATGTGGACAAATCCACCTCCGACACTGGAGGAGGCATTCCTTAATTTTATTTTGGTCGTGGAAGATGCGAACCATCCTCCATATGTTCGCTCAAGCGTTTCTACATTGGCAAACCCGACTCCATCAATCGGGTTAACAGGTCACCAGTCTGAGTTGCGCTTATTCTCATTCTAATCATATTCTTACGCTACAACCGGGTATCGATCTTTGACTGCGATGACGATTCTGGCGATTAGTTCGATAAGATGGATGGATATAGGTTTCTTTTCGAATTCAGTTAAAACTCAAAACGGAGGAGGTTTGCCAAACCTCCGGCAGCGGAGGAGCAGGCTTCCTCCGGTAACATGAGAATGTTGGTCCTCCTCCGTCCTCGACGTCTGGCAAAGGCCACCATCCCTGTTTATCATTATTTTTTTGAAAACCTGTTTTGTTTTTTATTTTTAAGTTTTATTAAATGTAGGGTAATATTGTCTTTTATTAACATAGTGAGTATATTTTTGATATTTCTTAAGCAAAATGCAGCTTTTTGTTTCCAAAAGAAACCCTCACCCAACTTCTCAAACGATGGTTATTAGATGAGCAAATTGTAAATAAGTTTATTTTGGGAAGTTAACCATACACCATTTACTTAAAACTCAAGAAAAAAGTGATTATTTTTCAAGTAAGAGAAACCTCAACACATAGTCTTAATCTGATAAGATTAAAGTTGGTTCAACCATGAATGGTGTAATAGAGGTGAGAAATATGTTAGGCCGTCTTAAGTTTGAAAAATAAGTAAGAAGTGTAGTTTTAGAAATAAATCAATAAAACAATTTAATTTTATATAATTAAATTAAAACTCTTGAAAATAGGGCATTATTAGATCATTAGAATTAGGTCTGACAATTTGGGTCACAACACGACGGGTTGATACGAATCCAACGAAGTTGGGTTGGGTTGGACAGAGCTAAATGGGTTCGTTTGATAAACGAGTTGACCCGTTTAACCCCGTTTAATAAACGAGTTGTGTTGGGTTTTATAAACAGGTTGACGGGTTGACAATATTAGTTTGGGAAAAATGTGTAACTTAAAATTAATTGGGAGAATACTTGCAACAACAATTATGGTTCAATGATAAATAACTAATTTTTACATTGTTTTAACTTTCATCTTGCAATTGCCAATATGTTACGGAATATGAAGTTTGAAGACCTCAGCAGTTGAACTATCGGTCTTTATTTATCGTTATTATTAGTTTTAATTGTTTTGTTTTTTTATATATTCTATCATTTGTGAATTGTATAAACTTTATAGTCTTTTTGTGGTTCGTCTAAATTGAGATGTGGTTTAGTTGGTTATTATGTTGGTTTTTTAAGGATATTTTTAGTTTAGATTTATATTATATTTTTAATAATTATTAATATAGAAAAAATCAAACATATTATAAACGAGTTAAACAGATCAGGTTGGGTTATACGTTTATTAATTGGGTTGGTTCGAGTTTAAAAAGTTCAACCCATTTAATAAATGGGTTGACCCGACACGACTCATTTAATAAATGGATCGTGTCGGGTTTGATCCAACCCGACCCACGAACCCGTTTTGCGAGGCCTAATTAGAATGGTGCTAAATTGCTAATAACACAACTCTTTTATTTTATCTTTTGGTATATTAAACTATTACGGAAAAAATATATTAGAATTAATTACACACAACATATTTGATGTTTGATTATTTTATAAGCGGAAATAATTTTTGAAAACTATGACGATAACCTCCTACTGCCTTTTAATCAAAGTTAATGGCTGACAATTAATTTCCATTTTTTTTTAAAGTAAAATAATAAAATATGTGAGTCTTTACTGTCCGATCATAGAAATGGATGATGGTGACCTATTATTAAAAAAGAATAGAAGCCTTGCTGTAAAAATTGGAGGCAAGCCTCCTCCTGTTTGCAAACAATGGGACGCTCCAGTAGGGGTGGACGTTTTCGGGTTAGATTGGATTGGGTTGAAATTTTTTCGATCCAATTCAACCCAATGTAAATTTTAATCCGATTCAACCCAATCCGATCCAACCAACCCGACAACCCAACCCAACCCAATCCAATATTGTTGGGTTGGGTTGGATTGGGTTGATCGGGTTGATCGGGTTGATCGGGTTGGACTTTTTAAGCCCAATAGAAAAAATATATTTGAATTCGAATTTTGTTATATCAAAATTCGAATTTAAAATAATTTTTCACCTAAATATCACCCTACATTGAGTTTAGATTTCTTAAAAGCATCAAAATCAAATCACCACATATAATACAATTTGTTTAAATATTTGTTGCATAATTACAAAAAAAAAATAACAATTTATCCAACTTGGAAAACCTCCATTTAAGTCTCCCATCAATTTTACAATTATAATCACTTCGTCAAATAACTCGTAGTTGGATAATCTATTTTTTATTTCAACCAACATAATAGTTTGAGTTTATATACAATTATTATACCCTTTTTCTATTAAATTCTTAATCAAATCTTAAGAAAAAAATACATTTTAAAATATAACTAAGGATGTACCAATTAATACAAAAGATAAAGATAATATAATTGCATGTTTTTAATAAATGTATTATATATTTATGGTATAAAATATAATTATGAATTTATATTTATCATTTATAATATTATAAATGGTGTATGAGTAAAAAAGTTAAATATTTTTTAAAAATGACATTTTATAATAGATATAATATTAAATAAAATCATTTAATTTATTTTTTATTATTAACATTGGATTGTCGGGTTGGATTGGATTATATTTTATCAATCCTATCCAACCCAACCCAACCCAACCCAATCTTAAAAGCAACCCAACCCAATCCAATCAAATTGGGTTGGATTGGGTTGGATTGGGAGGTTGGTGCCCACCCCTATGCTCCGGCCTCCCCGAACATCAGTAGGGGTGAGCAGCTTCACGAAAAGAGGGAGGCTCGAGCCTATCCTATCAACAACGAAGGAGATGAACCTTCCCTTGTTCCTGGTGGGGAGAGGCTTGAGGCCTCGAGGCTCACTAGAGATTCACATTTAATCCCTATTTATCTATTTTTATTTTTTTATTTATGTATTTTAAGGATCTCCACCTTCCATCTCTAAATGGACAGAATAGATCCAAATTATTTATTTATTTAGTATTTTTTTAAATTATTTATTTATTTAGTATTTGTAAATTAAATTTGTCATGAATATTTAAATCCTTCTACCAGCGTGACATAATCAATGACTAAAGTTAGTAGTCAAACATAAACCATATAGGAAGTTATTGGTAAACTTTAGAAAAAAAAATATAATTCCACTTGTAAAGCAAATATGCAATTAAGTATTGCTATATATGTTTTTTTTTTTTAACACTTTACATTATGTATTTAATTTTAACTTAAAAAGTAAAATATATTGATTATTTTTTAAATAAAAATATATTGAATCGATTAAAAAAATAAGCCAAGATCTAAGATATTATTATTATTATGATAGTATTAACCTGTGTATCCTATGAGTACAAGTTAATAATAGTATTATTACTAAAAAAAACTATTTTTGATATAAATACATTTATTACCTATATTAAATTTAAAAAATATTTTATTTTTTAAGTTTGTTAACCCTATACATGTTATTATTATTATTATTATTTTGAGGAAAGAGAGGTAAGAAATACATATACTGTACGTCTGTTCTGTAGTTCAAAAAAATAGAACGTGGAAAGAGAAAGGTCAATCTAACAGTTACTCAAGTCAGCGAAGACGAGAATGCAAAACAGAGTCGGGGAGAGAGAAGCTTCATAGAAGCTGCTTCTACTACTATTATTAGTTTAGTACGACAGAGAAAGAGAAAGGTTGTTGATCTCTCATCAATGGGGGAGTCTTCTTCTTCTTCTAGGTTCAAGTACGATGTTTTCCTGAGCTTCAGAGGCGAGGATACCCCGAAACAAATTTATGAGCCATCTTCATGGAGCTTTAAAGAGAAAAAAAGTTATGACTTTCACTGATTATAAACTTATCAGAGGGTGTGAAATCTCGTCATCTCTGCTGAAAGCAATTGAAGAATCGAAGATTTTAGTCGTCATTTTCTCAAAAAACTATGCATCTTCCAGGTGGTGTCTCGAAGAACTCGTAAAGATTCTTGAATGTAAGGAGATGTACGGTCAGATAGTAATACCAATTTTCTACGAGGTAACTCCATCAGACGTAAGGAATCAGACAGGGGCTTTTGGGGATGCATTTGCAGAACTTCAACTGCGTTTTCAAGATAATCCAGACAAACTACAGAGATGGACTGCTTCTTTGACGAAGATAGCCAATCTTTCTGGATGGACTTTAGGTTCCTTCAGGTAATTGCTTGAAACTTAAAACCATGTTTGTGTTACTATGTTCTCTTTTTATTGAATTTGGATCACAGCTATCTTTGTCCTGACCTATATAAGATCCGGTGACATTTGTAATCGATGGCGATTTTTTTTTTTTTTTTTTTTTTCACTTTCGTTATCTTTTACAGGAAAGTATTATTTTCCATTGCTTTAGATCATTACAAAGATTAGAACATAAGAGGATCCAAATCCCTTTTTATTTCGGTCTTTGTGATTTCACGTACTTATTATTGTTTGTTTCACATTTGTTAGCATTGAGTATATACGTACTATCAAAATTGCCCAGGATATTTTGAAGAAACTGAATTATATGCCTTCAAATCGTACGGAGTACCTGGACCACCTGGTTGGAGTAGAGCGACAAATAGAAGAGATTGAATCATTGTTGAGCCTCCGTTTGAATACTGTTTGCATAGTAGGAATTTGGGGCACGGGTGGTATTGGTAAGACAACTCTTGCTAGTGCTGTATATCACAAAATCTCTTATCAGTTTGAAGATTCTTATTTTATTACTAATGTACGAGATTGCGGGAAACCAAATTGGTTTCAGCGAAACAAGTTCTCAACAGAAATACTTTGCCACAAGAAGCTTCTCTTTGTTTTAGATGATGTATCTACTCATACAGAAATTGATTTTTTGATTGGATCATATGATTCCCTTAATCTTGGAAGTCGAATCATTATAATTTCAAGAGATAGGCACGTGCTTTACAACTGTAGAGCGAATTACATATACAAGGTTAATGGATTATTTGATGAAGAAGCTCGTAAGCTTTTTAGTTTGTGTGCCTTCAAACGTAACCATCCCACAGAAGATTATATGGAGCTGTCATATATGCTAGTTAGACATGCTAAAGGCATTCCATTAGTTCTTAAGGTTTTGGGTGTCAGTCTATATGGTAAGCGCCGACGAGAGTGGGAATCAGCTTTATCTCAACTAAGAAGAGGTTTAAATCGGGACATCTATGATGTGCTAAAAATAAGTTACGATGGACTGGACGATGAAGAGAAGAAAATATTTCTTGATATCGTATGTTTCTTCGTAGGTGAGCACAAAGATTATGTAGAAATATTCCTCAACTCTAAAGGCTTCTCCACCACTGGGATAAATGTTCTAATGGATAAGTCTCTTATAAGTTTATCAAACAACAAGATAGTAGTGCATGATTTGATACAAGAATTGGGTTGGGATATTGCCCATCAAGAATATTTCAATAGAGTTGCAGGAAAACCCAGTTTTTGGTGGCATCACAAGGATATCGGTTTTGTATTGGGAAAAAATGTTAGGGTGAGGATTTTGATCATTTTCATTTAATTTGCTCCGGTGCATTAAATCAAGTGAATAAAGGAGTTGGGTGAATTTAGTTTGAAATATAAATTTATTTATATGTATATATGGTGCTAACTTTGCTATCTCTTCTTGCTTATTAGGGGACTGTATCACTTGCCGGAATCTCTTTGGATATTTCTAAAATCAGATGTACGCATTTAGATTCCAATTCTAGAATGCCTATTCTGGAATTATTCGACTCACATGCTTTTCGAGGCCTTAAATCTACTACTCTCACAGAGCTAAGGTATTTTCACTTGCATGGAAACCCATTGAAGTCATCTTCAACGAATTTTCACCCGGAGAGCCTTTTCGTATTTGACATGCCTCACAGCAATCTTGAACAACTTTGGAATGCTGACCAGGTATATAGTGATATCCATATGAACATGATTATTCTTTTGTAGATTTTAATTATCAATTCATGGTGGTTATATCGCTTTTTGCTTACAGTATCTTGACAAATAGAAATTAATAAACCTCAGTCACTCCAATCTCACTAAAATCTCATATCTTTCACTATCTTGATCCTAGAAGGCTGTACAAGTTTGTTCATAATCTGTCATCTATTCAGTGTCTAAATAAGCTTTATGTCTCCTTCGAATCACATTCATTTGGAGTCTCTTCATTAGAATACCTTCTTAAATCTGGATGCTCAAATCTCAACACCTTCTTAGAGATCTCAGCTAATTAACCTATCCAGAGTTTATACAGATGAAACTGAAAATGTTATAGAAGGCAGAAGCACTGATCTCATCCATCGAATGTCTATTTAATTTGGTGATGCTGAATACTTAATAGTCTCTCAAACAGTTTATTAAAGTAAAATAATTGGAATATCTTCATCTTTCTGGCTGTTCAAAACTTGACTGATCATTTTTTTTGTCTTCAATTGCACATTTTTAGGTGCACAACTTTCAGCGTCTGGAAAGCAGACCACAAAAGGCTTTATATCTTGGTCAGAGGAAACGCAAACTTAATCCAACCATAGAGCTGTTTAGTAAATTGTTAGACAGATTTGTCAAACAAAAGATAGCAATTGAAGTGGACCACGGGGATGACATGTATGGCGACCAATCTGTGACTTTTATTACTTCAGAGGATTGTAATATAATGTTCTCCATGACCGAGCTCACAGTTAGTTGTATAGATTTTTACATAAGGTAAGAGAAATTTATATATTATTTTAAATGTGTTTTTTTTTACCTGTTTTATGTTTCACATATTGACACTGAATTTTGGTTTGTGTTCATAGAATGTTGTATAAGCAGTTGAAAGATGATGATATGCTTGGCCAGTTTGCGTTCATCAACCCTTCATCCGTCTCTCCTGCAGGTGGACTGAAATACGTTAGGAGAGGTGAAGGAGGACGTGTGATTGCAAGTTGTTTGCAAAGAGCAACGCCAACGCAACTAATTTTTATGCCTTACAATCCTAGGTAAACTTTATATCATTATTAATTTTTCTTTTTAACTAAATATTTTTAATAATGTATTCTGTCTGATTGTTACCGGATATCATTGGATATTGGTTGTCATTGATATGAAATCAATGACAATTTACTATTTGGATTCTCAAAGAGGTTCTATGGATGCTTTTTTGATGAATATTATGCAAATGTAAGTGTATTGTTCAAATAATTCATTTCTTTCATTTCTTAAAAGCGTCTATTGTATATACATTTTTATTTAATGTATGCATCTGACATTTTTGTTTTTGAATAGTGGTCTTACTAATTATCACTCCCACAATGGTAACCAAAGTGATAAAGGTTTTGTGCAATGGGAGTGTGTTCAGGTGAAACATATGATATTTATATAACCTAGATAATCAATATTAGATAATTTATCAATAATGATATTCTTACATCTATAGGTACCGATGCAATCTGGAAATTTTGAATGTGGGTATTATGTCTTGAGGTTTATGAAGGATATTATTGCCGATAGAAGTGTGCTTACTGAAAATGTGAGACAGTTTGTATGCTTTAGTAGGCCATAATATATTGTTATTTTGCTTTGTTAATTTGCAGATTTTATTTTGTTTGTTATATTTGTTTACAGTTTCACGGTAAAAGAACATATACTCAAGAGGAGATAGATGAAGTACGCGATGAGTGGACAACCTGTTTTTTGGAGTACCTTTGAAAGGTAAGCTTTACACAGTACTGTTGTTTACTAGCTTACGACATACATTAGTATCAAATCATGTTTTATGACAATTAAGAAGTTTAATTAATAGGTATTCTAAAGAACCTGTGTGGCTGTCTGTTTTGTTTGACAAGAATATATATAGTAAAGCCTTAAATCTGTCTAGAAAATTATATAGCAAATCACCATAGAATCATGATAAATTTACATTTATCTAATGATAATATGTTTGGAAACTGCCATAATTTCATCTGTTAATCAAGTTTTAAAGTACTAATCCAAGCCAAGAAAAAAAATTATGTCCATGTGTTTGTTTTAAACACACGCACACAAATCAAGTGCTTTTAGTTGTTTTGAACCTCTCAACATTTATCTAAACGGTAATATGTTTTGAATCATTACATAATCGAAATAACAAAACGGATGCAGGTCCAACAGTAAGACTGCAGAGTGACTTTAAGATGAAAACCATACAAAGTTGTGATTCCAAACCAAGAAAAATGAGAATTTATTGAGGTCAAGACTTCTGAATATATGCAGGATTTCACCTTCAAAGCAAGCCAGACAAATTTTAATATATATATTCGGGTGTGGTTCCTCTTCCTCCTCATCGGTGCTGAAACTTCTGCAGAGGCAGCGGAGCCGAAAGTTTTGTTTGAAACTTGAAAGGAAACAGAGATGAGGCAATGAATGTAAATATAGTACTTATTTTTGTCAAGACACAAGAAATTATGTATTGATGTTTGAAAGAATAAATATGATTTTTTTACGGTCAGGCTAGAGGTTTGTTTGGAGCAGTCGATATATATGCGGTCCAAAGCAAAACCCATAAAATCGAAAATAAAACTCATCACACACATAATATACGAATAGTGGTACTTGAAGCTTTTACCACTATCGCTAAGAGTGATGTGTGCTACAACATGTAGCAAAAGATAGTGTGCAAGTACATGAATTGTTTTTAAGTTTTTTTGAATATGAACTATTAAAAAGGGGACCAATATACTTGGGGGACCAATATAATAAAAAACAATATTTTAGAGGGACCAAAGTAAAATTTCATGAATGATGTATTAAATATTTAATTTATTAAAAGAGATTTTTAATATTTTTTTGGGGCATGGCCATCACAAATATATTTCATTCAACTTATTATCTACGATTATTTTTTTATAAAAAAAAACATCAAAATTGCTGGGTCACAAATATATTTCATTCAACTTTTTATTTACAATTTTTTTTATAAATAAAAATCACATCAAAATTGTTTGGATTCGTTCGAATCCTTTTATATATATATATATATTTGTTCTCTCATAAGAGATCCTTTATTTTAATTTTAGTAAGGACCACCATGAAATCACATCAATTTCTATGAATTTTGATCTGATTTTTTTGTGGATGATATTTTCAGTGAAATTTACCTATGAATAAATTTTGAGAAATTTTCAAGCACCACAACTATTTGAATTTCTGTAAGGACTTTGATGAAATTACGTTTATGAATTTTGATATGAATTTTTATATGGATGATATGTTCAATGAAATCTACCTATAATAAAATTTGAGATTTTTTCAAACACTATAGCTATTTTTCTTGAATTTTCTTATATTTCGTTCATTTTCTAATGCTTTCATATTTAACAAAATCGGGATAAATAGTTGTAATTCTTGAAAATTATTAATTTTTTATTGATAGATTTCATTGAACTTATCATCCAAAAAAAAAATCATATCAAAATTTAAAAAAATCGACGTAATTTCATCAAAATCCTTACCGAAATTAAAATAAGGGATGCAATTTGTTAATAGCAAAATTTGGCTAGGGACCAAAGAAGAATTTTCCACTTCTCAGCCTTCCTGCAAGGGTCCAAATTCGGACTTATATGACGGGGTATCAAGGTCCCCAAGGTTGAGCTACCACGCGATCCTATAGGAACAAGGCGAGGCCGCCCATACCATTTGAGCATCTCGCACGTGTCCAGGCTTACCAAATAAAGTCCGACGAGACCGCGTCAAGCTCCTTATACCAGGAAAAAGCTCGAAGCTAGGTCGACGTGAAAGGACCTGGGTCCCCCGACATCAAGGTATCTCGTGACACTCTCATAGAGCTTGCTACTATCTTTACTTTCACTAGGAGACCTTCAAGGTGCCGAACTTGTCTTGCAAAGGCCCTTCTGCCTCGTCGAGGTATAATCTCGACCTGTCCGAGCATAAAAGGAAGAAGCCCGTAAAGCCCCATCGTCACCAAAAGCGCTAAGATCCACTGTAGATCCTGGCATGGTTAAATCAAGTAGCAAGAGCAGTACTCGAGCAGTACTCGAGCAGTACTCGAGCGTACCTCTCCACCCTTCCAGAAGCAAGCCAATGTCGCCTGTTTATGGCGAACACCTTACCAGGGCTTGCTAGCCAAGCCCGCTACCCCGCTATGAAGCCTGTATAATTAGGTCAAGCTCCATGATAAAGCTCGGTGTAGCTAAACCAAGCTCCCAACTACAAGATTGGAACCCTATGGGATATTTCGCCCCTAAAATGGTTAACACAAGCTCTATGGGAAGACCAACATGATCGATCTAGCTCCGTGACAATCGAGAGGTCCTCGAGGGACCCCGCCAGTGTATTGGATCCTAGGGTACCTCGCCCTCAAGGAATATCAAATGTCACCTCATGTAACCTCCATGAAGTACCTCTCCAAAGTAACATGCAGAACTAGAGCTCTCCTCTCGACAACGTAGGAAGAGATGGTTGACTTTCATGACATTTAAAGTACCATTAATGAGGTCAACCATATTAATGGAGGTAGTCAACCCTATTAATGAGGTCAAATATATTAATAGAGGCAGTCAACCTAATTAATGACATGATCAACACCATTAAGAAGAGAATATTCAACTCTTTAATGGCCATCATTAGTAAAAGAGTCCAAAGAGGAAACAAATACATTTTCCTCCAAGTTATCCTCCACAACCGATAATTGGGGGTCAACTATAATAGATAATCCCACCTATCAAGGAAGGAAGAGTCCGAAGAGGAAACAATCATATCTTTTCCAAGATAATAACTACAAGCCGATCAACTACATGAAAAGAAGAATCGTATTCGATAAGAAAACAAAGACTAATTGAAGAGTCCTGGACTTGCACGTCAAGATAGTCACCATGTATAAATATGCCTGTAAAAGGCATAGTGAGAGGGCTTCGATCAATGATAGAAGACAGATGATTCGTTTAAAGTTCTCTATAGATCATCATTCTATGTGTACCCAGACTAGGAAAATACCGGTATCGGTCTACATTCGACCACCATTGTAAGCTCTCCGGAGCTACCACGTTGTGTTATTTCACCATTCTTGTAAGCTCCCGAGAGCGTCACATGATATATATATATATATACAAGGAAGGGTATTCCTCATTCCTTTGGATACTGCCTAGGGGTTTTTCAGCATGTGATCACTTGTGATGCTCCCCCCCTAGTCAGTCCACCTCTATCTACATAAGACTTGTGTTTCCCTATTATCTACTGTATTACGCATGTGTGTATGCAGGCTAGGTACCGACCCCATTGGTCCTAGCTCTCTAATTTTTTTTACATGAGATCGGGAAATAACAACGAAGACCTAAGGAACCGAATCTAGATTCCTACCCCGCTGGACCTAACGCTCTTATCCTCTCATCTACACGCCAAAGTCGCACATCAAGATGAAGAGAAACCGCCCAGACCAGTTCGAAGGGAGTCGATGAGCTCTCCTGTATCCTCTCTATGGAAGAAATCGAGCTCTCCGACACTGAAGCTAGATGAGCCCCCCTTCTTACTTGTTATCGATGCCGGGGTATTACAGGAAGCAATCGGGCTCCAGAACCAGGCTCTGGGTACCAGGACGGGCTCCGACCCCGACCGAGGAACAAGGTCCATGATCACCCCCTTCGCACCAGTAAGAGAACCTCAAGCTCCCTCATTTCCTACCTACCACGAAGCCCGACGGAAAGGATGACTCGTCTCCTACCTACTACAAAGCCCGACAGGTGGGATAACTCGTCTCCTACCTACCACGAACCCCGACGGAAAGGATGACTCATCTCCTACCTACTACGAAGCCCGACAGGTGGGATGACTCCTCTCCTACCTATCGCGAAGCCCGACGAGTGGGATGACTCCTCTCCTACCTACCACTCCATACTCCATACTCCATACTCCATATTCATACAAGATCAGGTCAGGTATCAACGATACCAACCCCGGCCACCACCTCCATGGTAATGGTCTCGAGGGTGTTAATAGGGATTTCTCATCCTAAACAAATTTTCCGTTAACATAATTGATAATGTCAAAGCAAAAATCCAAGACGAGGAAGGAATCCCTCTAGATTAGCGGAGACTTAACTTTGCTAGTAAACAACTTGAAGATGGAAGGACCCTCGCTAACTACAATATTCAGAAGAAGTCTACCCTTCACTTGGATCTCCGTGTAACACCCTAAATCCGATACAAATGGATTAGGATGATACCCGGTCAGGATTCTGTAAACCTTCTAAAACCTACAAACTTTAACTATTAAACATTCTCCAAAAGAAAAGATTTATTCAACCATACTTTAAATGTAACCTCCAAAATAGCCGTTTAATAAAGATTCAATCCTTACAATTGGAAAGTTCGACAAATGAAAAACTTGTTGGAAAATTTATGGTAAATAAGCGGTTTGAGAGCATTATTTGAGTGTGATCGGTTTCATAAAAATGAAAGATCAATGTATATTCGAATTCTTCGTCGTGAGAACTTTGAAATAGTATACTCAAACTCACAAATCGATTAATGGGTGAATGAGAAATTGAGTTTCAAAGTGAGCCCATTGTGTAGAGAAAATATACATCCCACATTGGTTGGGTAAACCACTTATATGTAGTATATAAGTAGTAGTGTGATAGTAACTTATCAACATGTGTGTGCGCGTCTTGCATACATGAATGCCACTCCTGTTGGACTGTGAGAGTACAACCGAATTTTTTCTACTATTTTGAATTTAATTTTTCCTAAATCAGTTTATGGTAATTTCTACATTGATTAAGGAGATTAATTGAATTAAAGAAATAGTTGATTTCTGTTTTGGATTCTGATACTTACTTAATCACTAAGTAATTAAAATCAGTAATCAATTTTGGATTATAATACTTACTTGATCACTAAGTAATCAGAATCAATGATTAATCATGAATAAATCTTTTAGAAGATTATTCTTTAATTAAATTTCCTTTATCATTTAATACGTAGCTATCAAGTAATTTCCAAATCAATCTTGATTATATATGAAACCCTAGTCTACACTTCAAAAGACACATTCTTAGAATCACGAAATTCCAAAGCAATAGTTATTCTCTCTTCTCGTTTTTTTTTTTCTCTTTCTATGCTTGGTAAGTTCGAACCTTATTTGAGTTTACTGAGAGTGGTTGTGCTTCGCATTTCCACTGTTGAATCGTTATATCCTGGGAGACAATCGCTATACACATACAGTGTTATATACATCGAAGTTGTCTTTATGACACCGTGTGAAACACGTGCATTGATTCTCTAACCTTTTGTTTTTGTTTGTTACTTTCTGCAAATTCGAACCAGATTGTTTTTGATATATAAACAACAAAACTAACAACTTTCTCTTATAAATAAAATATAAGAAATCAAGCTCTAATGATCAAATCTTATACTGAAGCAATTCCATGACTCTAATTACTCATCTCCCATAATCTGGTACTGCCCTGTAAAATGGTGATGATAAGGGATGAGCCGTCAACTCGGTAAGTAAATTCATACATAGCATTTGATATCGACGGAAATACATTTACAAACCCTAACCCTAAACCTTATAAACATATAATAATAATTTCAAGTGCTAAAATTAGTGTGATGCTGCTCATAAGTACTAATAATAATTAAAACAGTGACTCAATGCTTCATAAAAAAATACGGTACAATCATATATATACGATGACAAATAAATATATATTAATAATCAACAAATCAGTTAGTTTATGTTTCGTAGTATCACAACTCACAAGTACCTGTGTAATACAACAACGGTATGTCACAGGTACCCTTGTGGCGTGACAATAACAGTATGCGTGTATATAAAATCCCAGCTGCTTTAAGAACAATAACAGTAACTATAGAACAATGAACAAAAATATTTTTATAAAATCACCCATAATTAAATAACATTTTTGTATAACCACAACAATATAAACTAAAACAGTAATATTTGGTATCACAATAAAGTGTACGTATAACAATAGCCATTTGGTCTATATTTGTTTTAAAAGCAATTAATAATTTAATAAATTATTGACTAGTTTTGAGGAAAAGAATCAGTTCCAAAACCGTTTCATATAAACATGAGATCGATATCTGTAAAAAATATAAATAAAAATAGTAAATATTGAGTGATTTGATCTGTCATTAGGGTTTTGAAATAAGGAAAGTGAAGTTTTATTAGTTTTACTTTGTATAATATTTTTTAATAAAAATTGTATACCCCTTTAAGTAATTTGATAATGGAAAAAAAAAAAGGAATACTATATTATTTAAAAAGTGAGGTATAAACAATTATAGGAGTGCTGATAGCACCACTCTAAATGATATTGCTCTATTTATTAAAAACAAAACTATATTAGATATTCAAGTTGTATATATTACCCTTATAAAGAGGAAATTCCAGAAAATGTATAATATATAAGATGAGATTGATCTGGTGATAAACTCCTCACACTTACACGGTAAGGTTACGGGTTCGATTTCTCTCACTCTCCAAAAGAATCCCAAATTAAGTCTACAATTTTGAAAAAAAATCCATTATTAATAATTTCATCTTATCAAAAGTCACGATACACTTTTACCATTTAACGTTATTTTCTAACTTTGCATCGCTAATAGTAGAGGTGGTTTTTGCAATATTCGCAAAGTTTAATATGGACGCAATTACATCTAAACTCAAGGTATGTTTATGAAATTTATCCTTTTTGGGTCGATCTTGATCTTGAAACTTAGAGTGATGAATTGAGCAAGCTTCAAACTATCATCAGTCATAAGAGAGTAAGAGATCTTGGTTTTGTACAATGCAGAAGCCAATGGTGATATATTCACAAGGATAAGACAACACCACTAATTAGTGGTGTCGTCTTAATATATGTTGTGGTGAATGAAAGTAAGGTAAAGTGATCATCAAATCAGAGAGAGGGAGGTGGTGGTTGGGATATTTAGCATATGTTTGATTATTATTAACCATCAACAACACCACAGGTAGGCCACTGTCACATGTTGGTTACGTACGTATGCGTTCCCATCAACATCACAACAATGCATTTTAAATTTTTTACAAGATTTACTATAAAAGATTCTTTGAGATGTAGATTATATATGGTTCACATATACACTAGAGTAGGTTCAAGCATTCACAAAATGCAAGAGTTGTGATATAATATTAATAGTGTAATAGTCCATTGAGGCAACCCGAAACACCTTTCGAGTCATTATGAGTATCCGAGACACTGTGGGTCATTATCGAGTCAGTTTATCTGATTCCAATTCTCTCAAAAAATATAGATAAATACAACTATGACACTAATCATCAAAAAACAGATAAATACAACTGTGATCACTACTCACCTATTTAATAACCGTCAATCTCCAACTCTAACTCTTCTTCATACAATTTAACTAGTTTTTTGTTTTTTTAACAAAGAATTTGAAAACCATTCAAATTTGTATGAATTTAAGTAGTCTTTTCAAAAAGAACTTGAATACCGATAAAATTTCAACCAAACTTGGCACTGATCACCAACATTTAATCAGATAAAGTGTTCAAGTTTTTTTGTTTTCAGGTTTTTTGCTAGCATGATGATTATGAAGGGAGTTCTCGCGGTTATGCTTCTTATGATGGTTTCCTCGGTTTCAGCCTCAGGAAACGGATTCAGCTCTTGTACCTGCAGTTACGTTGATGGTAAAGTCGTAACAGGAACAATCGTTACAAGTCCTGACGGTAGTGGTAGCATTTGTACTTGCCCTGTTTCGCAACAACCACCCCAAACTCCGATACAGAATCCACCTTCAGCACCCGTCGCCAGGAATCTGCCTCAGCCTCAGCATCCAGCATTTCAACTTCCTCCAATTCCGTTTATGGATCCTAGAGCACAAAGTTGTCTCCAGGAGTTTCTGGACTCGAACGCCTGCATGACTCAGGTCGATGAAGCCTATCGCTACCAAAACTTGGCATTAATTCAACCAATTTGCTGCCAACAATTTAAAGCACTCAGTCAGGATTGTGCAAACACATTTTTCACCTATTTGAACCTTCCCTTTTTTCAAAATGTGTTTTATGAATACTGTAATAGGAATTAGTTTATTAGTTTTAGGTTTTTATTATTTTTTTAGTTCAAGTTCAGGTTTAGATTAGGTTCTTGTCAGGTTGTTTGGAATTTTTCTTTTCAGAATTTTCTTTTTTCATATAATATGATAAAAATTGCAATACATTTTCTAAAGAAGATATATATAATGTATCAACTATTGTTTCTACAATGTGTTCTACTAACAATTTACAAAATTCCAATTATGATTTGAATTAGAAATCATAAATTAATCGCTGATATGAAAAGTTTTCATTTGATATCTACAAAAGTGAAGAAAGTATGCTTAGCGATGAGCATGAGACTAGGTGGTTGATAGAGTAATCCTTGATCATAATTTTCAGTATCAGTACTGCTTACAACACAAAACTTGTGATCGGTAGTAAAAGTAAACGACCGATGCTCCAGTTGCAAGTGAATTCGCTCTTCATAGATTTCTCGAGATATTTTCTTACGAAGTTCGATTCGGTTTTTGGCCAAAACCGTCCATGACAACTATGTAGGCATTTTGGACCATAATTTAACAACTTCAAGTATTAAAAAAAAAAATTTGACTTCATATAGTTCCACTGTTTTTGATGGTACCAGAAGTTATAACACGTATGTGTACATGGAGAATCTTGTTTCCTCTTAACTTTCACACCAACGTTGTCCCAAGTGATTAAGGTATCTAATTTTATTTTATATTGATAGTTAGACGTCAAAATTAACTATTATCAGTAATTTTTATTGATTCCAAATTCATGTTTGCTATTGATTTTAATTTAATTTGTATTATGCATGAGATATGATTGTGTTGGCAAAACTAGATAGAAAAGATGTCAATCAAAGAAAGGGCAAGTAATTATTAGATCAGATCAATGGCTGGATATTTTGTTTTTTTATCACATATATATTTTCAAGCACACATTATGTCTCCACATGCCTTATTGAAACATAATATCTCAGCCTCATCACAAGTGTAGACAGGCAAAAATGGTTCTTATGAGCTGCAAGCAATGAGCACTGACTTGATTTTATGTCCGATGACATTAATTTTGTTTTCATTAACTTTGACCATGTGATCTTTAACTTTAGAATGACGATATTCACACTTCTCTAAACACCCCCAATCAATATATTTTCAAAATTGCAGTATTGATATTTAAGTATCATTATTAAAATAATTATATAATATTATGAGAGATTTTAATAAACATGTATAATATATATAAAAATTAATTAAAAACTTAAAAAGTACGGTAAATATTAAAAATTAGAAAGATAAAATAACTATATTAATAATTAAGGCAATTGAAAATATATCACATGTAATTAAAAATCTAAGGTAAAATAAAAATTAAATTAAATTAATGAAAATTTAACTTAATTAATTTAATTGGGCCATTGATCAAAATCACGTTTTTATTCTCTTCAAAAAAAAGAATTTGGGCCGTTTGATATTGGTAGTGCTGTAATTATGGGCCGGCCCGAGACAGGCCGGTCCGGCCGGTCCACGAAGCCAACGGACGGTGCTT
>JANJYI010000090.1:7500-25000 GCA_032871835.1 Dipteronia dyeriana
GAAAAAACTCTATTGTAATAAAAGAAATTAGTAAAAAAGTTCCTCGCTGGTCATACAACTCAATTACTGGTTTAGGACAAAAAAATAAAAACAGGGGCGAAACTGTAGCAGGGGCAATTCGTTCAAGAAAGTCCAAACATGTAGTGATTTTTACTGATAACCGGCCAAAGCCAAATAACTCTACATATATTAATACCAAATATACTAAGAGTCCTAAGCAAGCAAAGAAAGTGAATTTGACCCATTATTCACAACAATCGGATTTTCGTCGAGGTCTAATCAAAGGCTCCATGCGCGCACAAAGACGTAAAACTATTACTTGGGAACTGTTTCAAGCAAATGTGCATTCCCCGCTTTTTTTGGACAGGCTAGACAAACCATTTTATTTTTCTTTTGATATTTCCGAACTGATGAAAGTCATTTTTAAAAATTGGATGTGGAAACAAAAAGACCACAAACTTTCTGATTCTCAAATTGAAAAGAAAAATAAAATGGATAACCAAGAGGAGGACAAAAGGGAAAAATACAAAAAAAAAGAAAAAACAGAGATACCAATAGCAGAAATCTGGAATACATTTTTTTTTGCTCAAGTACTCAGAAGTTTTGTATTATTAACTCAATCAATTCTTAGAAAATATATTCTATTACCTTCACTGATAATAGCTAAAAATATTGCTCGCATGCTATTATTTCAAATTCCCGAATGGTCCGAGGATTTAAAGGATTGGAATAGGGAAATGTATGTAAAATGCACCCATAATGGTGTTCAATTATCCGAACGAGAATTTCCGAAAAACTGGTTAACAGAGGGTATTCAGATAAAGATCCTATTTCCTTTTTGCCTGAAACCCTGGCACAAATCTAAGCTACAATTCCCTCATAAAGATGCAATGAAAAAAAAGGGGGGACAAAAAAACAACGATTTTTTTTTTTTAACAGTTTGGGGAATGGAAGCGGAATTGCCTTTTGGTCCTCCCCGAAAAAAACCTTCATTTTTTGAACCCATTTTCAAAGAACTAAAAAAAAAAATTAGACAATTTAAAACAAAGTCTTTAAGAGTTTTAAAAGAAAGAACCCAATTTTTTGAAAAAATCGCAAAAGAGCTTTCAAAAACAAACCAAATTCCATTATTTAGATTGCGAGAAATAGATGAATTGGGTGAAGATAAAAAAGATTTAATAATGAGTAATCAGATGATTCACGAATCGTCCATTCCAATTCGATCTATGAATTGGACAAATTTAGCACTGCCCGAAAAAAAAATAAAAGATCTGACTAATCGAACAAGCATAATCAAAAATAAAATAGAAAAAATTACAAAAGAAAAGAAAAAAAGACTGCCAACTCACGAAATAAATATTAGTTCGAACAAAACAAGTTATCGTCCTAAAATAGTAGGAGCGTCAAAAAAGATTTGGCAAATATTAAAAAAAAGAAATACTCGATTAATTGGTAAATCATATTTTTTTATAAAATTTTTCATTGAAAGGATATACATAAAATTTTTTCTAGCTATTGTCAATATTCCAAGAATCAATGAAATTTCTTTTTTTGAATCACCAAAAAAAATCCAAATTATTGAGAAAAATATCCACAATAATGAAACAAATCAGGAAATAATTAATAAAACAAGTAAAAATGGAATTCACTTTATTTCGACTATAAAAAAATCACTTTCTAAGGTTAGTAATAAGAATTCAAAGATTTCTTATGATTTCTCCTTTTTCTCACAATCACAAGCATATGTATTTTACAAATTATCACAAACCCAACTTATTCACTTTTCTAATTTAAGATTTGTCTTTCAATATGACGGAACATCCCTTTTTCTTAAGAAGGAAATAAAAGATTATTTTAAAAAACAAGGAATATTTCATTACGAATTAAGACATGAATCCTTTTGGAATTTTGAAATGAATCAATGGAAAGACTGGTTAAAGGGGCATTATCAATATCAATCCGATTTATCTCGGATAAGATGGCCTATATTAGTACCACAAAAATGGCGAAATAGAGCCAATCAACACAGTATGGCTCAAAAGAAGGATTTAAACAAAAAGGATTCATATGAAAAAAATGGATTAACTCATTACGACAAACAAATTTTTTTTGAAGCGGATCCATTACAGAATCAAAAAGATAATTTTAAAAAACACTATAGATATGATCTTTTATCATATAAATCCATTAATTATGAAGATAAGAAAGACTCGTATATTCATAAATCATTATTCCAAGTAAATAATAAAGAAGAAATATTTTCGAATTCCAACATAAGGGAAGGCAAATTTTTTGATATGTTGGGAGGTATCCCTATTAATAATTATCTAGAAGAAGATGATATTATGGATATGGATCAATTTTTGGATAGAAAATATTTTGATTGGAGAATTCTCGATTTTTGTCTTAGAAATAAGGTTGATATTGAAGTCTGGGTTGATATTGGTACCAACAGGAATCCAAATACTAAGATTGGGGCTGATAAGTATCAAATAATTGATGAAATTAATAAGAAAGTTCTTTTTTATCTTACAATTCATGAAGATGAAGAAATTAAAACATCCAATAAAAAAATAACTTTTTTTGATTGGATGGGAATGAATGAAGCAATACTCAGTTGTCCTATATCAAATCTGGAGCTTTGGTTCTTCCGAGAATTAGTGCTATTTTTTAATGCATATAAAAAAAAACCGTGGATCATACCAATCAAATTACTTCTTTTCAGTTTTAATGGAAATGAAAATGCGAATACAAAAATAACTCGAAAGAAAAAGGAAGATCTTTTTATATCATCGAATCAAAAAAACTCTCTTGAATTATACAATAGAAGTAAAGAAGAAAAAGAACCCCCAGACCGAGGGAATCCTCGATCAGATGCACAAAACCAAGTAAGTCTTGGGTCAGTTCTCTCAAACCAAGAAAAAGATGTTGAAGCTAATTCTTCGGAATCAGACATCAAAAAACGTAGAACGAAAAAACAATACAAGAACAACACAGAAGCAGAACTTTATTTCTTCCTAAAAAAGTATTTGCGTTTTCAGTTGAGATGGGATTCCTTTTTAAATCAAAGAATAATAAATAATATCAAGATCCATTGTCTCCTGCTTCGACTGATAAATCCAAGAGAAATTGCTATATCCTCTATTCAAGGGGGAGAAATGGGTCTGGATATTTTGATGATTCATAAGGATTTCACTCTTACAGAATTGGTGAAAGGGGGAATATTTATTATCGAACCGCTTCGTCTGTCTGTAAAAAATGATGGACAGTTTTTTATATATCAAATCGTAGGTATTTCATTGGTTCATAAGAATAAGCGCCAAATTACTAAAAGATACCGAGAAAAAAGCTATGTTCATAAAAAAAAAAATTATGAAACCATTGCAAGACATCAAAGAATGCCTGGAAATAGAGACAAAAAGAATTATGATTTGCTTGTTCCTGAAAATGTTTTATTCCCTAACCGTCGTAGAGAATTGAGAACTCTAATTTGTTTCAATTGGAAGAATCAAAAGGGTATTCAGAGAAATTCCGTATTTTGTAATAACGTAAAAAAAGGGGGTCACGTTTTGGATAAAAGCAAAGATCTTGCTAGAGAGAAAAAAAAACTAATTAAATTAAAGTTATTTCAGTTATTTCTTTGGCCCAATTATCGATTAGAAGATTTAGTTTGTATGAATCGCTATTGGTTTAATACCAATAATGGCAGTCGTTTCAGTATGATAAGGATACATATGTATCCACGATTGCAAATTTGTTACTAGTACGTTTTTCTTATCGATCGCGTACCATGCCCGGTATATGAAAACAAAGAGATGGACACATCCCTTGTCTTACATTCCATTATGATACAGGATACCACTTTAAGGACATACGGATTGGTTAGATCTATAAATGAATTAACAGAATTTTTTGTAGGTCTCACTTTTTCTCTTTTGAAGAAATATACCATCCTTTTTTATCCCTAATCAAATTGAAAATGGGATTTATTGTTGATTTATTTTATCGGAAGTTCATAACGGCTTTAAGATATTCAATTCAAATGACTAGCATTATTATTACTGATCAGTAAATTTCATATTAAAAGAAAGGGAAAAGAGGATTTCGTTTTATGGTAAAAAATTCATTCATCTCAGTTACTTTTCAAGAAAAAAAAAAAGAAAACAGCGGGTCTGTTGAATTTCAAGTATTAAGTTTCACTAATAAGATACAAAGACTTACTTCCCATTTGGAATTGCACAGAAAAGACTATTTATCTCAGAGGGGTTTACGGAAAGTTCTGGAAAAACGCCAACGGCTACTTTCTTATTTGTCAAAGAAAAATAGAGTACGTTATAAAGAATTAATTAGTCAGTTGAATATCCGGGAGTCAAAAAATCGTTAATTTGAAAAAGAATTTGGAATTATTTGATTTATTAGATTTTGAATCTTGATAACTTCTTTTTGTTTTCAACAATTCATGTAAGAATGAATCGAGGAAAAACCTATGAGTATACTAGCTACAGGAAAAGACCTTATGAGAGTAAATATGGGACCTCACCACCCATCAATGCATGGTGTTCTTCGTCTCATCGTTACTCTCGATGGCGAAGATGTTATTGACTGTGAACCGATATTGGGTTATTTACACAGAGGGATGGAAAAAATTGCGGAAAACCGAACAATTATACAATATCTGCCTTATGTAACACGTTGGGATTATTTAGCTACTATGTTCACAGAAGCAATAACTGTAAACGGACCCGAACAGTTGGGAAATATTCAAGTACCTAAAAGGGCCAGCTATATCAGAGTAATTATGTTGGAGTTGAGTCGTATAGCCTCTCATCTGTTATGGCTCGGCCCTTTTATGGCAGATATTGGTGCACAGACTCCCTTCTTCTATATTTTCAGAGAAAGAGAATTAGTATATGATCTATTCGAAGCTGCCACCGGTATGAGAATGATGCATAATTATTTTCGTATCGGAGGGATAGCGGCCGATTTACCCCATGGCTGGATAGAGAAATGTTTGGATTTCTGTGATTATTTTTTAACGGGGGTTGTTGAATACCAAAAACTTATTACACGAAACCCTGTCTTTTTAGAACGAGTTGAAGGAGTAGGCGTTTTTGGTGGAGAAGAAGCAATAAATTGGGGTTTATCAGGACCAACGCTACGAGCGTCTGGAATAGAATGGGATCTTCGTAAAGTGGATCATTATGAGTGTTACGACGAATTTGATTGGGAAGTCCAGTGGCAAAAAGAAGGGGATTCATTAGCTCGTTATTTAGTCCGAATCGGTGAAATGACAGAATCCATAAAAATTATTCAACAGGCTTTGGAAGGAGTTCCGGGGGGACCCTATGAGAATTTAGAAATCCGATGCTTTGCTAGAGAAAGCGACCCAGAATGGAATGATTTTGAAGATCGATTCATTAGTAAAAAACCTTCTCCTACTTTTGAATTACCGAAACAAGAACTTTATGTGAGAGTCGAGGCCCCAAAAGGAGAATTGGGAATTTTTCTGATAGGAGATCAAAGTAGTTTTCCTTGGCGATGGAAAATTCGCCCGCCGGGTTTTATCAATTTGCAAATTCTTCCTCAGTTAGTTAAAAGAATGAAATTGGCGGATATTATGACGATACTAGGTAGTATAGATATCATTATGGGAGAAGTTGATCGTTGAAATGATAGTTGATACAACAGAAGTACAAGATATTAATTCTTTTTCCCGATTGGAATCCTTAAAAGAGCTCTATGGGACCATACGGGTGTTTGCCCCTATTTTGACTCTTGTATTAGGAATCACAATAGGTGTACTAGTAATTGTGTGGTTAGAAAGAGAAATATCTGCAGGAATACAACAACGTATTGGCCCTGAATACGCCAGCCCTTTCGGAATTCTTCAAGCTTTAGCAGATGGAACAAAACTACTTTTCAAAGAGAATCTTCTTCCAGCTAGAGGAAATACTCGTTTCTTCAGTATTGGACCCTCTATAGCAGTCATATCAATTCTACTAAGTTATTCAGTAATTCCTTTTAGTTATCACCTTGTTTTAGCTGATCTCAATATTGGTATTTTTTTATGGATTGCCGTTTCAAGTATTGCTCCTATTGGACTTCTTATGTCAGGATATGGATCAAATAATAAATATTCGTTTTTAGGTGGTCTGCGAGCAGCTGCTCAATCGATTAGTTATGAAATACCATTAACTTTATGTGTTTTATCAATATCTCTACGTGCGATTCGCTAAAATATAAGCTTTTATTTTCCTTCTAGAAAAAAAAAATTAATGGATATCCGCATTTTTTTTTTTATTCATTTATTTTTTCTTTTGGTTAATAAAAAAAATTAGATAGCTATATATGAGTGAAAGAAAACTACTTCTAAATTCGCAGTAAAGGCAGATTGAGTCTCATTTCCTATGTACAAGAGTTAAGCGAAAGTAAACAAAAGTGGAAGAAGCCCTTTACCCCAAAATTAGTTGATTGGTCATCCTAGCTTGAAGCGGGCTCAAAAGTCAACCGTATGGAGTTTTCACTATATGTTTGAATGGATTACAATACATATATTAACGAACGGGGGATTCAAAAAAAATGGGTGGATAGTAAGGAACACTAAAATACACACAAAGAATGAGTAATGGGGATTATGTAAATTAACGAAAAGGATACGTCTGCATAACATAAAAAGAATACTAATTGGGGCTTTAAGTTGGTAGAAATGATCAGGCAGTACTCCCCACAATTCCGATTCAGAGTATGCTCCTATCCCCCAATTAAAGAAATTACTATCAGGAACGAAATAATCCTTTACTTTTTTTAGGCCCCCTTTTTCTCAGAAAGAAGAAGAGGAACAAAAAAATAGAAAAAAAAATTACAATAAAAAGAAAAGCCATTTTTTTCTTATTTCTTTCCTATCTTCATAGCTTATTTCTTTCCTATCTTCATAGAAAGAAAAAGAAAATTGTGTCATGATTCATGAACTAATGTAATGTCTAATTTTTTTTCGTAATCGAAAAGAAAATGATGGCTCGAAATATCAATAGATATTTCTACAAAGAGTATTTTATTGAAGGATTTATTAAGTTATTACTCACCCCAAAAAAGTGGAAGGATGAGATCAATTCAGAAATGCTTTTTGATTTATTCTTATAGCAGACAGAATTCCATTGGTATAATTGGGGACCTTCCACGAGTCTATCTATCCTATAACCATATCAAGATAACGAATACTTACCCGGTCCTTACATTTATTTGTGGCCCTGAGGAGCCGTATGAGGTGAAAATCTCATGTACGGTTTTGGAATAGCGATGGGAACGGTAATGTTATCACCGACTATGATTATCTAATAGTTCAAGTACAGTTGATATAGTCGGGGCGCAATCAAAATATGGTTTTTGGGGGTGGAATTTGTGGCGTCAACCTATAGGGTTTATCGTTTTTCTAATTTCTTCCCTAGCAGAATGCGAAAGATTACCTTTTGATTTACCAGAAGCAGAAGAAGAATTAGTAGCAGGCTATCAAACCGAATATTCGGGGATCAAATTTGGTTTATTTTACGTTGCTTCCTATCTAAATTTATTAGTTTCCTCATTATTTGTAACAGTTCTTTACTTGGGCGGTTGGAATCTTTCAATTCCGTACATATTTGTTCCTGAGTTATTTGAAATAAATAAAGCGGATGGAATCTTTGGAACGACAATTGGTATCTTTATTACATTAGCTAAAACTTATTTGTTCTTGTTCATTTCTATCACAACAAGATGGACTTTACCTAGACTAAGAATGGACCAATTATTAAATCTTGGCTGGAAATTTCTTTTACCTATTTCTCTGGGTAATCTATTATTAACAACCTCTTCCCAACTCCTTTCACTGTAAAAAAAAGAGGAATACTATATTCGCGGCTTACCTCAAACAAGAGAAAGAAAAAAATTATTCATAGATATTCCCGATATGTTCCCTATGGTAACTGGGTTCATGAATTATGGTCAACAAACAGTACGAGCTGCAAGGTACATTGGTCAAAGTTTCATGATTACCTTATCCCAAGCAAATCGTTTCCCTGTAACTATTCAATATCCTTATGAAAAATTAATAACATCGGAGCGTTTCCGCGGTCGAATCCATTTTGAATTTGATAAATGTATTGCTTGTGAAGTATGTGTTCGTGTATGTCCTATAGATCTGCCTGTTGTTGATTGGAAATCGGAAACTGATATTCGAAAGAAACGATTGCTTAATTACAGTATTGATTTCGGAATTTGTATTTTTTGTGGTAACTGCGTTGAGTATTGTCCAACAAATTGTTTATCAATGACTGAAGAATATGAACTTGCTACTTACGACCGTCACGATTTGAATTACAATCAAATTGCTTTAGGTCGTTTACCCATGTCAGTAATTGACGATTTTACAATTCGAACAGTTTTGAATTCGTCTCAAAGAAAAAACGGGTAAATCTCTTTATTATTGGAAATTACTAAGGTTCCGTGTTGGTATAAAGGAATAAGGTCTTTCTCTTTGTTTGGTACAAATCCCAACTATAGATTGGATGATGAGAAGTACGAATTAATTTGTATTGAAAGTCTGTTAATATATCCGCCATTTTTTCGAAATATAGACTTTCAATTTCCAAATGCCATTTCCAATAAAGAAAAGAACGAAATTGATCCAATAACTGTACCCGCATCAATTCACACCTATTAGATTTGAATTGAATTCAATCGAGAATGCCTCATAAAAAAAAGGTTCAATAAGGTCATGAAAAAGCATTTCGATTTATTTATCTCTTATTTTAATATAATGGATTTGGCTGGACCAATACATGATTTTCTTTTAGTTTTTCTAGGATCGGGTCTTATATTAGGAGGTCTGGGAGTGGTATTACTTACCAACCCGATTTATTCTGCCTTTTCATTGGGATTCGTTCTTGTTTGTATATCCTTATTCTATATTCTATCAAATTCGCCTTTTGTAGCTGCTGCACAGCTCCTTATTTATGTAGGAGCTGTAAATGTTTTAATCATATTTGCTGTAATGTTCATGAATGGTTCAGACTATTCCAACGACTTTTATTTGAATCTTTGGACTATTGGGGATGGAGTTACTTCTCTGGTTTGTACAAGTATTTTTTTGTCCTTACTCACTACTATTATAGATACGTCGTGGTACGGGATTATTTGGACTACACGATCCAACCAGATTATAGAGCAAGATTTGATAAGTAATAGTCAACAAATTGGAATTCATTTATCAACCGACTTTTTTCTTCCATTTGAACTCATTTCGATAATCCTTTTAGTTGCTTTGATAGGTGCAATTGCCGTAGCTCGTCAGTAAAAAATCTTTATAACAAGCAACAGCAATCCAAATTCAACTTTTCTGTGTTATCACATCTATTTGCCTTCAATTCGATTTGAATACTGTTTCATGTATAAATCAAATAGAAGTTTTTTGATTCGATCTATTAGCATCTTTTGTTCTATACTTGTTAGATTATAAGCAATCAAATCACTTGACTTATTGTTCATATTGAAATGAATCGAAATTGGTACGGAGTTGGTCAATGATGCTCGAGCATGTACTTATTTTGAGTGCTTATTTATTTTCTATTGGTATCTATGGATTGATCACGAGCCGAAATATTGTCCGGGCCCTGATGTGTCTTGAACTTATACTAAATGCGGTTAATATCAATTTTGTAACATTTTCCGATTTTTTTGATAGTAGGCAATTAAAAGGAGATATTTTCTCAATTTTTGTTATAGCTATTGCAGCCGCTGAAGCAGCTATCGGATCAGCTATTGTTTCGTCAATTTATCGTAACAGAAAATCGATTCGTATCAATCAATCGACTTTGTTGAATAAATAAAAATAAAATAGTATTTAGAAATCAGAATATTCATCAATTCGAATTAGCATCTATAATACGTCCTAACCTCGATCATATTGGCGAAAACGTAAAAAATCAAAGTATCTTTGTTCCCTCTTATCAGTTGATCCAGAAACGGATTGATTCCAAAATTCTGGTAAATCATTGATTGATCTGGTGTTTCAATATATGATTCATTTCCAAAATTACTAGATCCAAATTTATGAATTCAGAAATTGATAGATTCAATGTCACATTCAGTAAAGATTTATGATACATGTATAGGGTGTACTCAATGTGTCCGAGCATGTCCCACAGATGTATTAGAAATGATACCTTGGGACGGATGTAAGGCTAAACAAATTGCTTCGGCTCCAAGAACGGAGGATTGTGTTGGTTGTAAGAGATGTGAATCCGCCTGTCCAACGGATTTCTTGAGTGTTCGAGTTTATTTATGGCATGAAACAACTCGAAGCATGGGTCTAGCTTATTGATATTGATACGCTCCCCAAAACCCCACTTGAATCCATTTTGAATACATCTTTTTTACTTACTGATTACCGACAAAAACCCGTACTCGAAAAATAAAAAAAAAAATAAGAATATATATTCTATTTTTCGAGCACGGTTTTGTCTGGTTCGAGTGTATCTTGCCTTTACCACGAACTTTTTTCCTTGGTTAACAATAATTGTAGTTTTTCCGATAGCCACGGGTTTTTTCATTTTCTTTCTCCCTCATAGAGGAAATAAGGTGACTAGGGGGTATACTATATATATATGCGTGCTAGAACTCCTTCTAACGACCTATGCCTTCTGTTATCATTTCGAATTGGACGATCCATTAATACAACTCGCAGAGGATTATAAATGGATCGATTTTTTTGGTTTTTACTGGAGATTGGGAGTAGATGGACTTTCCCTAGGACCCATTTTATTGACGGGATTTATCACCACTTTAGCTACGTTAGCGGCTTGGCCAGTTACTCGGAATTCCCGATTATTCTATTTCCTGATGTTAGCAATGTATAGCGGTCAAATAGGATCATTTGCTTCTCGTGACCTTTTACTTTTTTTCATCATGTGGGAATTCGAATTAATTCCTGTTTATCTACTTCTATCAGCATGGGGTGGAAAGAAACGTCTTTATTCAGCTACAAAGTTTATTTTGTACACTGCAGGAGGTTCCGTTTTTCTATTAATAGGAGTTTTGGGTATCGGTTTATATGGTTCCAATGAACCAACATTAAATTTGGAAATATTAGCTAATCGATCGTATCCCGTGGCACTGGAAATACTATTCTATATTGGATTTCTTATTGCTTTTGCTGTCAAATCACCGATTATACCCTTACATACATGGTTACCAGACACCCATGGGGAGGCCCATTACAGTACTTGTATGCTTCTGGCCGGAATCTTATTAAAAATGGGAGCATATGGCTTGGTTCGGATCAATATGGAACTATTACCGCACGCTCATTCTCTATTTTCTCCCTGGTTAATCATAGTAGGTACAATGCAAATAATTTATGCAGCTTTAACATCTCCTGGCCAACGCAATTTAAAAAAAAGAATCGCCTATTCCTCTGTATCTCATATGGGTTTCATAATTATAGGAATTGGCTCGATAACTGATACAGGACTCAGCGGAGCCATTTTACAAATAATTTCTCATGGGTTTATTAGCGCTGCACTTTTTTTCTTAGCAGGAACGAGTTATGATAGAATACGTCATGGTTATCTCGACGAAATGGGCGGACTGGCTATACCAATTCCAAAGATATTCACGCTATTTAGTATCTTATCAATGGCTTCCCTTGCATTACCGGGCATGAGCGGTTTTGTTGCGGAATTGATAGTCTTTTTTGGAATAATTACAAGCCAAAAATCTTTTTTAATAGCAAAAATACTGATTCCTTTTGTAATGGCAATTGGAATGATATTAACTCCTATTTATTCATTATCTATGTTACGGCAAATGTTTTATGGGTACAAGCTATTTAATGGCGTAAACTCTTATTTTTTTGATTCTGGACCACGGGAATTATTTGTTTTGATCTCTATTCTTCTACCCGTACTTGGTATTGGTATTTATCCGGATTTAGTTCTTTCACTATCAGTGGACAAGGTCGAAGCTATTCTATCTAATTTTTTTATAGAGAATTTTCATGAATAAAAAAAGAAAAAAGAAATTTGAATTGTAACCAAACCCCTTTGGCGTTTGTGAGAACCTTTTGAATCAACAAGTAGTGGAGTGATTCAAAAGGTTCTCGGCGTTTTCCACTTAGTTTCGTTTATATATACGCGCTGTCCTATGTTTGTCTTCATCAGGCCCTTTCTTTTTTTCAATTTGCAATTCAATTAGATGAGAATTGTTAATTAAATGAACCATAACTATGTAACCCTATTCCTAATAGATTGACCCCGAAATAGCATATCCAAATTATAACAAAGCCCATAGAAGCCACAATTGCGGAATTAAAACCTTCCAATTTTTTATTTGTTCGAGTATGGAAATAAATCCCGAATATAGTCCAAGTAATAAATGCCCAAGTTTCCTTTGGATCCCAATTCCAATATGATCCCCATGCCTCATTAGCCCATACTGCGCCTGAAAGAATACCTATGGTTAAAAAGAGAAATCCTAGACTAATAATATGATAACTCCAATGATCCAATTGTTGAATCAATTGATACCTGTAATAGTTTCTAGCAGAAAAAAAATAAGTATTTAGTAAAACATTGGTTTTTGCATTCATGTATTGTATTTCACCGAAGGAAAATGACTCAGTTACAGTTCCATTTAATAAATTATTGCTTTTACCAAAAATACTTAGCACTTTTCGAAATGTAATGACTAGAAGAGCTGTGGATAATAATGATCCGCATAAAAGAGCTGCATAGCCTAATACCATCATACTGACGTGCATCATTAACCACTGAACTTGTAGAGCGGGCACTAATATTCCGGATTGATGCATTTTGGTTAACAAACACGAAGTTGCAAAGCCTTGGGTAAAAATAGCACTTGGCGCGGTTATTGCGCTTAAATGATTTTTATGTTTTAAAATCCTATGAATAATGGAGAAACTCCATGACAGAAAGATTAATGATTCATATAAATCACTTAATGGAAAATGCCCCGAATAAATCCAACGAATTACTAATAATCCTGTTAGACAGAAAAGGGTAGCTATCATCCCCTTTTCTGATGAATCATATAGTCCTACGATTTCATCGACTAATAAGGTTATTAAATGAATTGTAATTCCAATTGAAATGACCGAAAATGATATATGAGTTAATATATGTTCTAAAGTTAAAAATATCATAAATAAAAAATGAAATTAAAAGTAATAAAGTGAAGGTCTCTCGAGTATACGGAATGGAAATCGGAAATTCAATTCATTATAGGGCTTTTTATATATCTTTTAGAAGATGTTATGCCGCCACTCGGATTCGAACCGAGATGCTCTAGCACTGCTTCCTAAGAGCAGCGTGTCTACCGATTTCACCATAGCGGCTTGCTAGAAATAATAATAACTTTTTTTTGTTTAATCGTCGAGATTGAAAGTGAAAGAGAAAGTTTCAATGAAATACTTTTCATTTTTAGGAAGCATTCAATTGATGAATAAAAACTTGTTTCAATAGAGATTGAAACGGTCTCTTTTTTATCGTTTTATTTAGTTATGTTTTATTTAGTTATTTAGGGTTTCAGTTTTATTTAACTTAACAATAACAATGGAAGTTTTCATAGTTTATGTTTTCATAAAAAGAAAATAGAACTGTTGTACCTAAACAGTTCTTACTTCCATCCAGGGAAAAACTAAAAAAAGGTTCCTTCTTTCTCTTTTTTCATTTTTTAATGATTAATTTCTCATTTATCTTATTTTATTAATCTAAAACAAAAAAAAAAATCGAATATTCTTTTTCTTTTTTATGGATCACGATCACAATTTAAGCATAATATCCAATAATTCCAAAAATTTTATTTAATTTGCATAACTTTTGTCTTGTGGTAATCGTTAGGTTTTTTTCAGTATGAATTTGTCTTAGGGTTTATCAAACCAATTAGGTATTGAGCTAGACATATTCTATATAATAATTTGATTTCTATTGTCCTACTTCAAAAATTTCTTTCTAAATCCGAATTCTCAAAATCGATATTTTTAGATTGATCCTCCCTTTCAAACATAGAATTTTTTTTATTACTTATAAATTGCCTACTATTCGTATAGAAATTCGAAATACGCCGAAATGGCGAAAGACGTTTTTCTCATTCTCACTTGGAGTGATGATTCAGAAAGTTAAAAAAAGTATAATAAATAATTAGTTTCAACAACTCATTGCTTTTGTCTAAAGATTTCAATTTATGAAACTCTATAGCATAAATTGAAATAGAAAGGGCGAAATATAAAAGAAAAAAAAAAGAAAAGACAAAACAAAACCTTTATTATTGTCTTATTTATAAGTGTGTGGGTGATGGGGAAATTAAGAATCCCCATCCCGGGAATGAAAAGCATATTCAAATACAAATAAAGGCAAAACTCTCCATTTTTTTTTTTACTTCGATTTTTCTATTCTATATTAAAAAATGGAGTCTAAATTCGAAACTAAATTGGCTCCTTTTTGGAGTAAGGTGGATGCGGATTCCAATTATTCCAACGTTTTATTAATTATTTGTCGTACAAAATTTGAATTCCCGGTCGAAAGGGATTTCGCTAACGAAAAAGCTTTCAGCGCTGCCCAATATCCCCCTTTTTTCCAAATATTTTTACGAATACGTTTTTTTAATATAGAACTACGTTTTTTTGGAACTGCCATTCAAAAAATAAAAAGTTATTCATTGCAAAAATTGGATGTGAAAGACATCTATTGTTTCAAACAAATCATTTTTTTTTTTTCAATTCCTATTCCATACAATATCTGAGGTAAAAGAATTCGTATTTCGGAGTTATTTGTGATACCTTTCTATCTCTGTCTCTTTTTGGGATGTTACATTTGTACATAAAAAATACATATCGAACAAGCTTAAGAACCCTTACTTACCTAATAAAAAACTTGAATCTTTTTCTTTTTTCTTTTCTATAAATTGGTTATTAAATGCCATTTATTAGAATAGAACATAATCAATCAGTCCCGAACTAAACTCGTTAATTATTCTGAATAAACAAACAAAAATACCTAGTTCTTTTTTTATTAGGCAAAGTTATGGGACATCCTATGATTGATATCAAAATAAAGTACTTCTTTTTTTGTCCAATTTTTTAGTCTTGATATATGTCCATAAATTTTTGTAATAGGGAATAATAATTGAAGTTGGAATTTGCTGCTACATTTTCCTAAAAATCTTACTTAGTATAAACTTAGTATAAAATAATTCGTTATTTTGCACTTTGAAACTTTTTGAAGTAGTTGAGAAAGGTTCAAACTAACTACGAATAGAAAATTCTATTTGAGTTTCAGTCGCTTTTTTAATACTTTAGTAATCCCTTTTAAAAGAGATAAGAACCGGTGAATCAGAAACAATGAATTCAGAATCAAAAAATTATTATTTTTATGGAACATACATATCAATATTCTTGGATCATACCTTTCGTTCCGCTTCCAGTTCCCATGTTAATAGGAGTGGGACTTCTCCTTTTTCCAACGGCAACAAAAAATCTTCGCCGTATTTGGGCTTTTCCTAGTATTTTTTTGTTAAGTATAGTTATGATTTTTTCGGTCGATCTATCTATTCAGCAAATAAATAGGAGTTCTATCTATCAATACATATGGTCTTGGACCATCAATAATTATTTTTCTTTCGAGTTCGGACACTTTATTGATCCGCTTACTTCTATTATGTCAATATTAATCACCACAGTTGGAATTCTGGTTCTTTTTTATAGCGACAATTATATGTCTCATGATCAAGGATATTTGAGATTTTTTGCTTATATGAGTTTTTTCAATACTTCAATGTTGGGATTAGTTACAAGTTCGAATTTGATACAAATTTATATTTTTTGGGAATTGGTTGGGATGTGTTCTTATCTATTAATAGGGTTTTGGTTCACACGACCTAGTGCGGCAAGTGCCTGTCAAAAAGCCTTTGTAACTAATCGTGTAGGGGATTTTGGTTTATTATTAGGAATCTTAGGTATTTATTGGACAACGGGTAGTTTCGAATTTCGGGATTTGTTCGAAATATTCAATAACTTGATTTATAATAAGGAGGTTCACTTTTTATTTGTTACTTTGTGTGCCTTTCTATTATTTGGCGGCGCAGTTGCTAAATCCGCACAATTTCCCCTTCATGTATGGTTACCTGATGCCATGGAAGGGCCTACTCCTATTTCGGCTCTTATCCACGCCGCTACTATGGTAGCAGCGGGAATTTTTCTTGTAGCTCGTCTTCTTCCACTTTTCATAGCGATACCTTACATAATGAATCTAATATCTTTGATAGGTATAATAACAGTATTATTAGGAGCCACTTTAGCTCTTGCTCAAAAAGATATTAAAAAAGGTTTAGCCTATTCTACAATGTCTCAATTGGGTTATATGATGTTAGCTCTAGGTATGGGGTCTTATCGAGCTGCTTTATTTCATTTGATTACTCATGCTTATTCGAAAGCCTTGTTGTTTTTAGGATCCGGATCAATTATTCATTCAATGGAAGCTCTTGTTGGATACGCTCCAGATAAAAGCCAGAATATGGCTCTTATGGGCGGGTTAAGAAAGCACGTGCCAATTACAAAAACTGCTTTTTTATTAGGTACACTTTCTCTTTGTGGTATTCCACCTCTTGCTTGTTTTTGGTCCAAAGATGAAATTCTTAATGATAGTTGGTTATATTCACCGATTTTCGCAATAATTGCTTCTTTCACAGCCGGATTAACTGCATTTTATATGTTTCGGATTTATTTACTTACTTTTGAAGGATATTTAAACGTTCGTTTTCAAAATTACAGTGGCAAAAAAGGGAATTCCTTCTATTCAATATCTCTATGGGGTAAAGAAGAGCAAAAATCGATTAAAAAAAGTTTTCCTTTAGTTGCTTTATTAAAAATGAATAATAATGAAAGGGAAAGGACTTCTTTTTTTTCGAAGAAAACATCCCGAATGGATACTCATGTAACAAAAAAGCCCTTTCTTACTATTTTTCCTTTTGGTCCTACAAAGACTTTTTTTTATCCCCATGAATCGGACAATACTATGCTATTCTCTATGCTTATATTAGTCTTATTTCCTTTGTTTGTTGGAGCCATAGGAATTCCCTTTAATCAAGAAGGAAACAATTTGGATATCTTATCAAAATTGTTAACTCCGTCTATAAATCTTTTACATCCAAATTCAAATCATTTTTTTGATTGGTATGAATTTTTGCCAAATGCAACTTTTTCAGTTACTATAACGTTTTTTGGAATATTTATAGCGGCTTTTTTATATAAACCCTTTTATTCATCTTTCCAAAACTGGAATGGACTTAATTTATTTACTAAAAGAGTCAATAAGAGTCAAAGAGTTTTGAGAGATAAAATTATCAATTTGCTATATGATTGGTCATATAATCGTGCTTATATAGATGCTTTTTATGCACTATTCTTAACTCAATGGATAAGAGGATTAGCTCAACTAACCCATTTGTTCGATAG